>CAUYQU010013821.1:0-80603 GCA_963574635.1 Cheracebus regulus | reverse complement strand
TTTAATAGAGACTGGGCTTCTCCATGTTGGTCAGGCTGATCTCAAATCCCGACCTCAGGTGATCTGCCTACCTTAACCTCCCAAAGTGCTAGGATTACAGGCATGAGCTGTCCAAACTAAGGTTTTGACCACCAAACCCTGTAGTCCCAAGTGGCCCGGTGTCAAGGTGGAGTGGAAAGACACAGGATTTCAAGTTGAAAGGCTTGCGTTTTAATCTTGCTCTGCTATTAATTGATTATGAGCCTTGAATGAGTCTCTTATCCTCTGTTGCTCATGTTCCCCATTTGTCAAATAGAGAAAAAACTAAAACCAGTCACACAAGATTGCTGTGAGGCGCAAGGGAGATAAAGTGCCTGGGACCATGTATCAGCTCTTACCGTGGTTTTCTGATTTGCCTTAGGAGACTTTTTTGCTAGGCATGTGGGCTTGCTACCTGGCATAGAGGGCCCCAGCCTGGAGTTAGAAGAATTCATTCCCAAGCAACATTGTGCATGGGTTATCATGATGCCTTTGTATAAAACCCATTTGGCCACCAGAGTGTCTTGGGGTTTCTTAAAGTACCATCTTAACACACTTGCATTCCAAGCACTCAGTGAATGAATGAGGGATGATTTAGTGCAGTGGTATTCAGCTTTACTTGTAGCCACAGAAATCACAGCAAGCTCCACGTGGAACTTTCAAATGTGAAATTGCTGCAAATGGGGCTGCCTATTGAAGCAGGCATAGGGGGCTGCTCCACCCTCCCAAGTCACCTCCTCACTTTTGACATCTCCTAGGGAATCCCTGGGGAACCCATTTTGAAAACCACAGCCCATCAGGTGGCAGGTAATGAAACTGAGACCCAGAAAGGGGCAGTAACTCACTCAGGAACCTGAAGCAGGCAGTCTGCTAGAATTATTTTCATTAGCAGAATCATTTTCCTTTCTTATAAGAGGGCTCTCCTGTGTTTCTTTTGGCCATCGATCTTAATTAGTCACCTAGAGATGTGTCTTTCAGTATTGACACTTAGCTGCTGATCCTTCTGAATGATTCTCTCTCCTACCTTCCTCACAGCCGTAGATAAAGGCTGGATGGATATTTATTGTTAAAGCAAGGAAAATGGAGCTTTTTATTTAGAAGCTTTTGAAACACTGTATTTACCCAGATAATCCGGCCTGAGTCTGCAGGTGTTTGGAGACCCAGGAAAATGTATTTGACAAAATAAATGAATAAAAATTGTGACCAGAGTGAATCCCCATATGAGGCGGTTTGTAAGGGATCGTAAGAGTCCTATTTGAATGCAGCCTCTCTCCTCACTTCCCACACTCTCCCTTTTGCAGCCCCCACATCAATTTGGTGTTCTAGACCACGTGGCCATCTTCCCTCAAAACCTAATTTTCACACGGATTTAGCCAACAGTGACCAGTTACATGAAGAGCTTTAGTGACAATCAATAGGCGAGGTCCCTGGAGCTGGTTCTACACCGGCGGCATGTGAAACATTGCAGCTAGGATGAGGAACAGCGAGAGAAAGATAGATGCTTGCATGACATCTGGGACATTGGATGTTTAAGGGCAAGGTGATGTGACTCAGAGAGACTTGGTGACTTGGTCAGGGTCACACAGTGACTTACAAGCAGGGCCTTCGTCCTCTAGGGTTCCTAGGCTGGGGCCCTTTCCAACACACTGAACCATTTCTTTGCTGAAAGCAGGCTGCCCTTTGCTTTATTATGGAGGTAATAAACCGATTCCTTAGTGTGGCCAAAGAGAGAGGAAGTGAGCTATTAATTAGAGGATGACTTTTAGGGCACATAAATGCGCAGTGCCATCGGAGCAGGGAGAGATCACCCATGATGTATCCAGCTGACCCTGAGTGATGGGAAGTTCAGGAACAGAGACCTTGTGCCTGCCAGCGAGTATGGAAGAAACACGTGAATTCAATTCAAGACTGGTGAGCCTTGTGCTTGGCTCCTCGAGTGCTCCGTGTTCTGGGAGTGGGTGGAGAACACAGTCTTCTCCAAGCCCGACCCTGGCAGCCCGGCAGATTTCATTTCTTCCTTTTCTGCTTGGGAGGCAGGCAGGCTCTAGGGCCAGGCTGCCTGGAGTTCAGATGCTGGCTTTTACTGCGTGATCTATGATCTTCAGCTAACTGCTTGTGCTTGTAGAGTGGGGAGTGTGACAGTACTCTTCTCACAGTGTGGTGGTGAGGTCCTAATGTGGTCATCCACAGCACACATGCTTAGGAAAGTGCCTGATAGGGTACGCAGGCAGTTTGCATTATCTGGTACTCTAGGGAATCTTAGAAGGGAGTGCAACTGTTTCTGTATTTAAATAATAATGTTTATCACTTTCTGTGATTATAAAAGTCACACATAAGGCCAGCTCACTGGCTCATGCCTCTAATCCCAGCACTTTGGGAGGCCAAGGCAGGCCGATCGCTTAAGTTCAAGAGTTCAAGACCAGCCTGGCCAATGTGGTAAAACCCCATCTTTATTAAAAATACAAAACTCAGTTGGACATGGTGGTGGCTGCCTATAATCCCAGCTACTTAGGAAGCTGAGGCAGAAGAATCCCTTGAACCTGGGAGGCAGAGGTTGCAGTGAGCCAAGATCTCACCACTCCAGCCTAGGCAGCAGAGTGGGACTCCGTTTCCAAAAAAAAAAGGCACACAAATACATATCTCAGTAACCTAAAGCTAATATTTTGCCTGTGTTTCTTACCAGTCTTTTTCCTGTGCACTGTGTATGTTTGCATGTTGGTAAGTAAAATATATGAGAGGCCAATGTTTTGGACTGGACTCTAGCACTGGGCCCCAACATCCCAACCCAAAATGGAGTTCATGCTGAAGTTTCACATTACCAAATTCAACCCTAAATTGTTTACTTGTAAGATCTGACCTTCCAGGAAATCAGGAGGAAGATGATAGCTAAATCTCCAAAACAGGCCAGTTTTCGCTGGTGTGATGAAGTCCTTTCTGTTTTAACCAATACAAGGAAAGTGACTTTAGATGACCAACCCACATTTGGTTTTTTGTTTCTGCCTTCATTACCCTTTTCCTGTCTATAAAGCCCATCCCCTCTACTCAGCTCAGCACAACTTGTTTTCCTTCCTTCCTTCCTTCCGGCCTTCCTTCCTGCCTTCCTTCCTTCCTTCCTTCCTTCCGTTTCTCTCACTCCCGATCTTTTCTGTCCTTCCTTCTTTCTTTCTTTTTCTTTTTCTTTCTCTCTTTCTCTCTCTCTCCCCCTCTCCCTCCCTCCCTCCCTCCCTCCTTCCTTCCTTCCTCCTTCCCTCCCTATTCCCCTCCCCCCTCCTCCCCTCCCTCCCTTCCCTTCTTTCACTGGGTCTCACTCTGTTGGCCAGGCTGAAGAACAGTGGTGCTATCTTTGCAACAGAGTGCGTTTCTGTTTTGTAGATGGGATGCTGCCCAATTCATGAATCACTAATAAAAGCAAATTAGATCTTTGCAACTCAATTTGTTGAAATTTTGTTTCTTTGACAGTTGTGTGTGTGTGTGCACGCACAGGTATGCATACATATACCTATATATAAATGAGTATGTATTTTCAGTGTAATTAAAACATAAAACCATGGTTCTCATATAAATCTAGAATGAGCATGGTTCAAAGATTGATTTAATGAGGAAGCCAGCAAGATGGAAAAGCTAGCTCTCAGGAGAGTTCAAGGAACAGCGATTATGTAGGCATTGGATAAAGAATGCCTGAACATGATGGCTGGACTGGATATAAAACTGTTTAATGCTCTATAAGGCAAAAAAAACCATAACCTTGGGGCTTATCTTTTTTACCAGCCAAAAAAATCTACAAGTTCCTGTGTAACTTTATAACAAGTTACATTCCTCTAGATTCCCCTGGGTCATTACAGGATCCTTGGGTGGGCTTGCCAAACAGTGTTCCAATATGAGGTTGAACAGACACAGGCCTCTCTTTGCCTTTTCCCTGCATTTCAGGTGATTTTTCTTAACAGTATCCATGTATTCTTTTTGATCCTGTTCTAGAAAACACTGTACACCTCACCTTTCTCACTTGATATTATAGCACATACGTTTTCAAAAGAAAGATTGGAGGAAGGATCAGAAACCCCCCAAAGGGTGTGACCTGCTCTTAAAGCCAGCCTGACCCGCCCTCTGTGGGTGCCCCCAGCCTCTTGCTGGGGGTCCCAGGGTAGCTCGACTCGCCGCTGCCACACTTACATTTTATTGTGATTGTCAGTTTCCCTGTCTCTTTCTTCATTCGAACTGAGTTTCTTGAGATCAGGGATCTGTTGAGCTGAACTGGATTCCTGATCCCGCTGTCTCAAGCAACTATTATATGAGCACATAGTCCTCGACTTCAGCGTTGCTTGCTGAGTGAATACACATGGGTTTTAAGAAGCCTGGCTTTTGTCAGTTACAAAAAGATGAGCTGTGCTATTAGGGGCCGGCAGGGACTCCTCTCCTGGAGTATTTAAGTCAAAGCAGCTCCCAAACCCCATGCAGGGTGACAGCCTATTCACTGCTTCCATCTCTAACTCTGCCATTTAATTGTGTTTGGACATAACACACTCAGTCTAGAAAATCAGTCATGCCTCTTTTCTCTAGGACTCTCCTGACGGAGCTCTCTTGTTTTCTAACTTTCTTTCTTCATCAAGGTCTTAAAGGGATAAAAAGTACTTGACCTCCTAAAGCTAAGGAGGGACAAGTGTGACGTGAAGGATTAATCTCCACACTATGAATTTTTTTTTTTTTTTTAAGGAGTCTCGCTCTTGTTGCCCAGGCTGGAGTGCAGTGGTGTGATCGTGGCTCACTGCAACCTCCACCTCCCAGATTCAAGTGATTCTCCTGCCTCAGCCTCCTGAGTAGCTTGGAGTACAGGTACCTGCCACCACACCCAGCTACTTTTTGTGCTTTTAGTAGAGACGAGGTTTCTCCATGTCGGCCAGGCTGGTCTCAAACTCCTGATCTTAGGTGCTCCACCTGCCGTGGCCTCCCTAAGTGCTGGGATTACAGGCTTGAGCCACCGAGTGGGGTCCACGCTATGAATTTTAAAGCTCTCTGGTTCCACGGTTGGGAAAACCCATCAAAATGCTAATGGCTCTGCGGTCTTGCCTCCTGTGAACCTTTTCTGCATTAGAATATATTTACATGGACTTGAGCAGGGAAGTATTACCAAGAGTTGGGGTGCAGTTTTCCCAGTATTCCCCTGAAGCCCTGTGGGTTATAAAGTCTGAATTAATAGCCCCAGTTGCGGAGAAAGCCTGTGGTTGGCTGTGGGGCTGGGCTCTTCACTCAGTTCCGGTTTAAAGTTCTCAGCTTTCAGCTTCCTTGCTAGCTGCAGGGTGGCCCATTTAGAAACATCTCTATTACTGTCGTGTGGCTTTTTAATACTGCTTCTCTCCAAGGCAAACTATCCTTGGACAGGCGTTCCTGTGTGTTTCAGACCGCACATTGCATCCACGTGGAGTTCAAGGTCTGGAACGTGTTGAGACACAATTCATAGCAAAGCCAACTTCAGCACTGAGACAGTCTCTGTTCTTGAACCATGTGCCAAAGCCCTGGCTGTGCTTGTAACCTTTGAAAGCCCCAGTATCTTTGCTCAAACAGCGTAATGACCCAAGATGTAGGAGCTCAGATGTATCCTTGGGAGGATGAATCCTATGGTGTTGGCCACACGTGGCCCCTAACGCAGGCTGGACTTCATGGGTGCCATGGATTGGACAGCTTTCGCTCTGTGACTGGATAAGATGTCTGACCCCTCTGTACCTTTTGGTGTAGGAGAAAGAAGAATGCAGTGCAAATGAAAAGTGAGGTCTAGCAGATATCCCTGTCCTTACCTTCTTGAAGTGCTGAGAAAGTGCTTTCAGACAGCACAAAGGAGGAGCGGACATGGGACGATACCCACCAATGGTAAGAGGTTTTGGGCTCCAATGGGCTACATACGCTCTTTCCTACTCAGTTAGCTGGTGTGGCTGTGTCTGTCTACGGCAGGTCCTACCCAGGCAGAGACCCTGGCTGGCACGTGCTGCCTGTAGAAAAGCCCCAGACCAGAGGGGAGATGATTTTTTTTTTTTTTTTGACAGACTCTCCCTCTGTCGCCCAGACTGGAGTACAGTGGTGCAATCTCAGCTCACTGCAACCTCCGCCCTGCTAGGTTCAAGCAATTCTCCTGCCTCAGCCTCCCAAGTAGCTGGGACTACAGGCACGTGCCACCACCCTTGGCTAATTTTTCGTATTTTTAGTAGAGACAGGGTTTCACCGTGTTAGCCAGGATAGTCTTGATCTCCTGACCTCATGATCCACCCGCCTCGGCTTCCCAAAGCGCTGGGATTACAGGCGTGAGCCACCATGCCCAGCCAGGGAGATGATTTTTAACAGCAGTTGAATTGAGAATAAACAGCTTCACACAATCATTTATGGGATTGGGACGTTCCTTCCCTCCCCGGCCCTTCCACCCTCCTCATCCCACCACCAGCTAAAGGGCTCAGATCAGGAGGCCCGTGCCTATGGGCAGACCCTTGGGGCCCCCTGCTGGCAGTGCCCGGAGCCTGCTGCCCTGGGTCAACTGCAGTAGGGAACAGCCTCCACTTCCTGAGCAGAAATAGATCCCATCTTTCTGAGGATGCCATGGCTTCACTTCAGCCTCACTGAGACCCTGAGGCACGGTTAGCAGGCTGATTGGGACTCATTCTGGGAACAAAGTGTGCTGGGCCCATTGACAGGAGAGGCAGGTGGGAAGCGCCTCCCGCCAGCCATTCGGAAGCAGGTGGAGAGCCTGGCAGACACTGCAAGGTTCTCAGTGCTCAGGCGGCTTCATTAAGGGCTGCCCTGGGGTTTGCTGAGCTAGGAACACATCAGCCAGGCGTCCTGAGCAGGCCTTGGCTCCCTCCCTCTCCCTCGCCCCCACACCAACCCCCTATGTAGCTAATTTAAAACAAAGCAAAACAAAGCCCAGGCTTTGCTTTGGAGCCATAAACTACAGAGCTTTTATCCATCAACAAGCAATGCATCAGGCTGGCAGTGGCCCAGCCTGGATCCTGTGGCCTGGCATCGGCGTGGGAGAGGAGGTCTGAGGCCGAGCCGGGCTCCAGGGTCTCCCTGAGGATGCTGCCCCTTCTTAGGACATAAGGCCAAGTTCTTGTGGCCTCGGGACTCAGAAGGGTATCTGCTTCTCCTAGGAGCCAGGAAGAGATGTAGGGTGGCTAAGGTGGGGAGTACAGAGTCAGGGTGGGGAGAAGGGGAGACAGAGAAACAGGGAAAGAGAGATGGAAAGAGAGAGAGATGGAGGAGGGGAGAGAGAGATGAAGAGGGAGATTGCTAGCAGAAGCTAACCAGGGAAAGGCTTATCATTGGGTTGGTCATCTCTCCTTCTCTCCCTTCGTTCTTTGCTGCCTCTTCCAGGAAGCCTTCCTGGCTTTCCTCCTCCTCTGAAATCTGACTGACTTGGTATTCTAAAATATCAAGAGACTCTAAACAAGTGGTCTTCAGTATTATCTGGAAACTTAATATATAAATTATTAGGAAGTCCAGCTGTTGTGAATTAAGTGTCTGGGGTATGTGTGAGTGTGTGTGTGTGTAGGGGTGTATCCCTCATCTGTTCTTTGTGTAGAACCCTGAGGGAGGGAGGGAGGGAAGGGTTCCCAGGAGAATAACTTGGAATCATGGATCATAGCCACTCCCCTTTTTTCCCTAGTTTTTTTTTTTTCTTTTAGTTGTTATAAAATACACAAAACATAAAATTTACCATCTTGGCTATTTTGAAGTACATGGTTCAGTGGTTTTAAATACATTCATAATGCTGTTCACCCATCCATGCCATCCATCTCCATAACTCTTCATTTTGTAAAATGGAAAATCTATATCCATTAAGCAATAATTCTTCCCATTTCTCTCCCCTCCCAGCCCCTGGTAACCTCCATTCTATTTCCTGTCTCTATGATTTTAACTATTCTACATGTCTCATGGAAGTAGAATCATGTCGTATTTGTCTTTTGTGACTGGCTTTCTAAAATCTAGCATAGCATTTTCAAGGTTCATCTATGTTGTAGCATGTCAGAATTTCCTTCTTTTTTGAGGCTGAATAATATTCCATTGTGTAGATGGGCCACATTTTATCCATTCATCTGTTGATGGACACTTGAGTTACTTGCATGTTTCAGCTGTTGTGAATAATCCTACCGTGAATATGATTAGACAGATACCTCTCTGAGACCCTGCTTTCTTTTCCTACTGTCTTGCTCCTAATCTTTGACGAAAAGCTTTCAGTCTTTCAACATTGGATATGATATTTGCTGTTTGCTGTGGGCTTTTCATATATGATTTTACTGTTTTGAGATCGTTTTCTTGTGTTTTTAGTTGAATGTTTTTGTTATAAAAGGATGTCAAATTTGTTGGATGCTTTTTCTTTTGGGTATATACCCAGAAGTGGAATTGCTGGATCACATGGTAATTCTATTTTTAATTTTTTGAGGAACTGCCATACCGTTTTCTACAGTGGTTATACCATTTTACATTCTCACCAACAGTGGGAGCAGGGTTCCAGTTCCTTCACATCGTAGCCAACACTTGTTATTTTCTGTTATTGTTGTTGTTGTTTAATAGTAGCCGTGCTAGTGGATGTGAACTTGTATCTCATTGCAGTTTTATTTATCTACACTTGATCTTAGCCAAAAGACTGAGAAGCGATCATTTATTTATTTATTGATCTGAGACAGGGTCTTACTCTGTTGCCCAGGTTGGAGTGGTATGATCTTGGCTCACTGCAGCCTCTGCCTCCCGTGCTTAAGTGATTGTCTTGCCTCAGCCATCCAAGGAACTGGGACTACAGGCATGTGCCACCATGCCCAGCTGATTTTTTTGTATTTTTAGTAGAGACAGAGTTTTGCTATGTTGCCCAGGTGAGTCTTGGACTCCTGGGCTCAAGAGATACATATACCTCCGCCTCCCAAAGTGCTGGGATTACAGGCAGCGTGAGCCATTATGCCTGGCCTCATTGCAGGTTTCGATTTGCATTTCCCTAATGTTTAGTGATGCTGAGCATATTTTCATATACTTATTGACCATTTGTATATCATCTTTAGAAAAATGTCTTTTAATCTTTTCTGCCCGTTTTAAAATTTTTCTGTTGTTGTTGCTGAATTTGAGTTTTCTATATTTTCTGGATATTAATCCTTTGTGAGATATGTGATTTGCAAATGTGTTCTCCCATTCCATGGGTTACCTTTTTGCTGTATTTGTATTGTCTTTTGATGTACAAATTTAAAATTTTTTCATGAAGTCCAGTTTGTCTATTTTTCCTTTCGTTGTCTGGGTTTTTAGTGTCATATCCAAGAAATCATTATAAAATCCAATGTCAAATTTCTCTGGCTAGAACTTCTAATACTATATTGAATAGAAGTGGCAAAAATGGGCATCCTTGTCTTGTTCCTGATCTTAGAAGAAAGGCTTTCAGTCTTTCACCATTTAATATGATATTTGCTGTTTGCTGTAGGTTTTTCGAATATGACTTTTACTGTTTTGAGATAGTTTTCTTGTATTTTTAGTTGAATGTTTTTATCATAAAAGGGTGCTGAATTTGTCAAATGCTTTTTATGCATCATTTGACATAATTGTGTGGGGTATTTTCCATATCATTCTGTTGATATGGAATATTACCTTGATTTTTGCATGTTTAACCATCCTTGCATTCCAGGAATAAGTCCCACTTGGTCATGGTATATAATCCTTTTAATATTCTGCCAAATTTGGATTGCTAGTATTTTGTGGGGGATCTTTGTATCATTGCTCATAAGGGATACTGGTCTGTAGTTTTCTTTTCTTGTAAATGTCTTTGTCTGGTTTTGGTATCAGAAAAATGCTTGGCTCATTGCCCTTTTTACAGAAAGTAGCAGCTGATTATATTTTACAAAATTATTGCTTCTTCTATTTATCGAGTGTTTATGATAGGCTGGATACTGTAGGAATCATTTTTAGCTCATCCAACCCCTAGCTCCAGCTTGTGAGTTGGGACTATGGTTGTTCACACTTTGCAGGTGAATATCCTGAGATTCGTTGGGACAAAGAACTTTCCTGAGGTCACAATGGTAACAAGAGGCAGAACTGAGATTTAAACTCGGGCCTGTGGGGACACAAAAGCCTGGCTTCTTAACCACAGTGCTTTACATTGATTTGATGCTGGGAGCTCCTCATCTCCCACCGTGTCTCCTGCCCCTGTTGCAGATAGGCAGAGGCTGGACTGGGGAATTAGTCCCTATACAAAGCCCATTCACAGGAACCATCCAAACAGTGCTGTGCTGTTCAGTTATCCTGACCCTTCACCAGTTTTAGAGTTCCTTCAAAATGGCATCTTTGAAGGCTTCCATCAGCAGCTGTCCTTCTGCTATAAATCAGGCAGTTTGCCAATCCCATGCCTGTTCACAAGCTGGCCTACTGAACACAGTTGGCAAAGCAACTGCCCTGTATACTGGGGCTTGGCTTAGACACAGGAAAGCTTTGGTCTTCTTGTGGCACTGTTGAATTTCTTCAGCACCTGGGTCAGCAAAGGCCAAGACAAGAGGCAGCTCTGATCCCTCTTTTCTGAAGGCCTTATCTGTAGATCTAAGGACAGAGCAGGTGGCACAGTGGGGTGAGCTGGGGGGTGATGGTGTTTGACCACGTGGTCTCTGCTCAGACCACTGACTCTGGAAGACTAAAGCTAGGCTCTTCGTAGTCCTAAGAGTCTCAGTTTCTCAGGGTCTAGAGAAAATTATACAAGTAGTTGAGGGTCATTCATTCCCTCTCTTTCTCACCATTAACCTAGTTCTGCCTTCCCACGTTCATCTAACTCATTCTTTTATAGATCCACTTGTCTTCCCTCTGTCATTCTGTTCATCCCTGTATTCATCCATCTCTCCGTCCACCCAGTCATATTCCCATCCCTCAACCAATTATAGCCTAGTTCCTTCTTTCTACCATTCAGGTTCTTTTATAGATCTGTTCACTACTCACTATCCATTTATTCTAGCAACTGGCTGTCCATCCAACTGTTATTTGCAGAATCAGGAACTGAGACTCATAGAAGGAGTAAGATACCACCCATATCTTTGAGGACCTCATAGTCTGGTAGGTGGGAAAAATCACATGAACAAAAAATACACTATTACCTATACACACAATTTGTGATGGGCACCCAGAGAACAATGACTTATCATGCCTGTTGAGAGAGTGGGAAGATTTCACAAAGGAGTTAACTGAAAGAAGGTCTTGAATGATAATTAGGAGTTTGCCAAGTGAGGGGAAGAATGAAACACAGGGTTAGGAAAGGAAGAGAGGAATTCCAGGAAGAGCAAACATCAGTGAACTTGGGCCAAGCACACTTTGAGTCCAGGTGAGGTCAATTAGACTGTGGGGTCCGTGCCTACTGCAAAGTCCTGAAGGTGGGCCTAGACGGGAACTGGGGATCAGATGATAAAAAGTCTTGTGTCTAGACAAAGGGAGGCCAGGGATCCCACTAAAGCAGGGACAGACACAGTGCTTTACATTTATGGGCTCACTCCGACAGTGAAAGAGAGGGCAGAGTGGGGAACAGAGGCTGCAGGCTGACAGACCAGCCAGGAGCCCATGTGCAGCAAGCAGACAGCAATAATGAGGGTGAGCCCAGCCAGGGGACGGGCAGGTGCTATGAGGATAGAGAGTCAAGGTGGCTTTGGGACACATGTGGTGAAGAGAATCAGTAGCTGGGAAATAGAAGAAAGTCTTTGATCTGGGTTTTGGTTGCACAGGGATATTCTGTTTGTGAAAATTCAGTGAGGTATATATTCATGGTATGTGTGCTATTGTGTGTGTATGTTATATTTTAATTAAAACAATGAAAGTAGAGTAGGAAGCATCAGGAGACATATTAAAATTTCTTATCTGGGCCTCATCCATGACATGGAAGTGGGCTGACTGATTTTTTCTTGTAAATTGAGAGCTCTACCCTAGTTTGGAAGGAGGAAAGGAGGAAGAAGCTTTAACTTTTGAGCCAAGCCTTGCAAGATTGGTGAACCTGGCTTATACTTATTATAGTTACTGCCACCTATTAAGCTCCTGTCTTTTGTGGATTCTAAGGCACAGTTTTTTAAAAATAATGTTTTAATGTCTCTGAAACCAGGATGCATTTTACAAAAAGTGATGTCATAGTTAATTTAATTAATTGGTAGTGTTTTCTGTTTCTTAGAAATGCTTAAAATTATGGTGTCATTATGATCCATGGAGATGTCCATTCAAAAGCCATGATATCATGTGCCAGCCTCTCTGCTAAGTCCTGCACACACATTTCTCACTGAATCTCACACCAGCCTGCGAGTCATCAGCTGTTTTTAGCCCTGTGTCATAGATGAGGAGTCCGGGCATGATGTAGGTAGGTCACTTGCTCTGGGTCACAGCTAGTAAGAACTCAATTTAGGATTTCAACCTGTGCCCCCGCCAAACATTCAGGAGAACTATGCACAGAGCAAGATCAAGTGTGGGGGCGGGAGGGTGGTGGGGACTGCCCAAAGCCCAAGACTAATCAGGTCAAGGGCAACCCCCATCGCCTGCCCACCAGGCTTACACTCTGCCACTTTCACCCAGGACCCACTCCTGCTCTTAGCCCTAAACCCTAGGATTCTTTTCTCTGTCTCCCAGGAGAGCTCTGGTTCTAACATCTGTATCGACTCCCCTCCCCCACGGAGAGGAGAGGGCTGCAATGAGATCTCAGGGGTAAGGGGGAAACATTCTAAGCCCAGCTGGTTTCCCTCACACAATGCAGGTTTGCTTAAATGGGAATTAGGATTAGTGCTGGGTTTTGCTTCTTCTGGCAGGCTGGTAATAAACTAATCTCCTCTGAGGCTGCAGGAAGGCAGAATTCCTCCGAAGATGGGAGACAGCTTAACGCTCCAGAGCACAAAACCTGGAAAGTAATTTTGTTATTGACAAGCGCTGCCCACACCTCCTGACATGCAGCCCGCAGCTCCTTCCTGGTGTGGCTGCGGCCTTTAATTCTGTTAATGTGTGACATTCACCCAGGCTGTGCGGCTGACAGGCACTCTTGACATTAATACGTGTTCCGTGCAGTCCCTGGAGCTCATAAAAGCTCATTATCAGTTCTGAGCCAGTAAATGCAGTTCCTGGCTCAGGTAGGCCCGAGTTCCTCTGCGATACTCCAGACAGTAGGGCAGGGACATCTGCGCCAACCAAGTCCCACCCGCCTCCCTTTGTCCAGGGCTCTCGGCCTCCCAGGCCTCTGGAAGGCGCCCAGGAAAGCCATTCCACAGGCAGAGCCCTCGGTTCAAATTTACATCTGCGAGAAGGGGTTCCTTCTGCCCTGTACTGTGAAGTGACTCAATCCAGCATTTGAGGAAGGCCATTTGTCAGCACTATCCAAAGGCGGAATGTGCCCAGCCTCTCCTCTGCCTACTTCTAAGCATCTGGGCTTTGGAGTTGCATGAACATTTCTGCACCAAGATGGGCACCCAGGGGGTCATTGCAGCAAGTCTCTAGAGGCCAGAAATGGAGCTGTCCAACAGAGCCATGGTGGGAAATACACAAATGGAGCTGTCCGACAGAGCCACGGTGGGAAATACACAAATGGTAGATAAACTATGGCCCACAGAGTACTATGGGATACTGTGCAGCTATGAAAAGGACTCAAGAAGATCCTTTTTGATGTTGTAGAATGTGTGTGGTAAGATCACATTTTTGTGGCCAGACGCAGTGGCTCATGCCCGTAATCCCAGCACTTTGGGAGGCCAAAGTGGGGGATCATGAGGTCAGAGTTTGAGGCCAGCCTGGCCAATATGGTGAAATACCATCTCTACTAAAAATACAAAAATTATCTGGGTGTGGTGGTATATGCCTGTAGTTCCAGCTGCTCGGGAGGCTGAGGCAGGAGAATAGCTTGAACCCAGGAGCGGGAGGTTGCAGTGAGCTGAGATCATGCCACTGCACTCCAGCCTGGGCAATAGAGTGAGACTCCGTTTCAAAAAAAAAAAAGATCCATTTTTGTAAAAAGTCACACTACTGTGTGCTCACATAGCTACATACTTATACACACATGCATACATGCATTTGGTTGGATAGCATAAAGTCTAGAGAGTCTCACTCCAGAGTCTTTGCAGTGGTTCTGTCTGTTAAACAGGATGATTAGTAAGGAAGCACATGTACTTTTGTAGTTAAAAATGAAAAACTTATCTAAATCTATATCTGTCTCTATAGATAACTTGCCCAGAGTCATACCTATATATATGTATATGTCTATATATGTGTGTATCTATGTGACTTTATGGGTTTATACATGTAGCAGATTCCTCTGATTGTAGCCTTAGTCTGGTTCATGATGCATGAGGAGCCCCTGTGCTGACACTGCCTGGATGGACTCCTGAGGCCCAGATGGCCAAATAACATGAGGTCCCATCCTCCAGCCAATCCCTGTTTCCCATCAGTTAACGGGAGTTCTGAGACTCCCTTACACACATGAGCTGCACTGATGCTGGGGTCTGTGGGGTAGACCTCGAACTCATCGCCTTCCTGCTTATACCCTCCCACTGTGAAGATGGCACTGGCATCAGGCTTGATTTCCCATGGCCGAAGTTCTAGCCCAGCTCTGCCTCATTTCAGTGATGTTACTTTGGGCAAGTTATTTAACTCCTCTGAGCTCACAGTCCTCGTTCCTGATGTGGCGACACTTTCTCCTGTGGTTGTAAGGATTATCATCATTATCATTCAAGAGACCTGAAACTTGATCAGGGCTTCCACTGTGAAGCTAGTCTCTGAGGGCAGGAGTCCGGGAGGGTAGAGACTGGGGAACTTAGCTTTCTCCCCTGTGCTCTGGAGGCTGTAAGTTTTGCTCTTATTTCTCAGCTGTGCATGTGACCAAGCCCATCCCTCGAGACTGGCCTGTCTCTGCTGGCAGGTATGTGGCCTGGAGATGGTGAATTTGATCCTTCTCTGGCGACCTGGGGACTCTTCATCAAACTGACAGAAAGGAAGTGTTGGAGAGGCTGGACTTCTAACCCTGCTAGCATTCTGGAACTGAGTTCTTTTTTCCCCACTGAGACTTTCCTTCCCATTACTTATCTCTTCATGGATAGCAGACCTTGAAAGTGTTGGGTTTGCCCAAAGAGCCTGCATTCATTAGGCAATGATTAATTCTTTTTCCTATTTTCAAAATGACTCAGAAAGCCTTTTTTTTCAGCCTGAGGAAACTGGAATTCCCATACCAAGTTGATAATATTCTAGCTAGAAGCAAAGAAACATAGTGTGATGTTTTGATTAGCATGTTCAATGGCATTGCATGGATGTACAGGCTCCGGGCTGACTTGGGAAGATTGAAAATATGCCCCCATTCACAGGCTCTGGAGATGCCATCCTGGGAAGCTTCTTGGGGCTGGTGCTTAGTCCTACCCTTCTAGCTGTATGAGTCCAGTCTTGCACTGCTATAAAGAAATACCCGAGACTGGGTAATTTATAAAGAAAAGAAGTTTGATTGGCTCACAGTTCTATAGGCTGTACAGGAAGCATGGCAGCATCTGTTTCTGGGGAGGCTTCAGGAAACTTACAATCCTGGCAGAAGTGGAAGCCCGCATGGTGGCATGGTAGAGACAGGAGCAAGAGAGAGAGGGGAAGGTGCCCCACACTTTTGAATAATCAGATCCCACGATAACCCACCATCATGAGAATGGCACTGAGCAGATGGTGCTGACCCATTCGTGAGAAACTGTCTCCGTTGGGGTTGCTGTTTGTGGGGGTCTGTCTTTCAGACTTTGACTTAGTGACAGATTAATAAAGTACACTAACGTACAGATATTATGCTTTGCTAGTTTGGCTGAGGGTCTGTGGCTACTTACAGACTCTTTAGAGAGTGCTGTAAACAGTCACAACTGCTGGCTTTCTTTAGCTAGTGGGACTTGCATTTATTTAGTAAACTTTAATTAACAAAGGCTTGAGTCAATACCACTAGAGGTTGAAAGATTAAAGGACAGGTTCTGATGCTTAAAGCAAATACTATTAGAGGGTAATATATTTGGGTTGACTTCTTGAGAGGGCTCTCTGGCTTAAAGGTTACTAACTACATGAGTAAGTTAGTTAGGTAAACTTCTTTACATACTTCCGCTATTTGCTTTACTTACTAACTAAATGTATAAGAGATTTAGGCTGCTTTCAGCTGAAACTTCTACTGAAACTATGAAAAAGCATATCTCCATGATCCAATCACTTCCCACCTGCCTGGATGGAAATCTGAGGCCCACCTCCAACACTGCGAATTTCGATTTGATGCAAAATTTGGTGGAGACACATTTAAACTGTATCACCAACAATGGGTGCCCTGTCTGGCTTATGTGCTTGCAGCGATGGAAGTGGGGAGTGTCCCACTTTGGAGAGTGGGAGCACCACGTGGACTGAGATGGTCCCTAAGGACTCCTGCCTTTTTGAAATGTGTTTCTTTCTCTTCTTTCTCTAGAGTGTATCTGGAAGCTGTTGTCAGGAGGACACTGTAAGAGAACCTTGGCACCCCTGGGCCCAAAGGGAAAGACACCAGTGGAAAGAGGTATGATGTAGCAACATGGCAGGGTGGCATCTTCACTTACTCAAACAAGAGGGTCTGCTCTTCTCTCTTCTTCTCCTGCCCTGTAAACAACCAGTTCTGTGTGAGAGGGCTCTCAGCTCTTGCCTAAGGGGTACAGGGCAGGAGAAGGGTGGCTTCACTCTTGTCTTCACCTCTAGACATTTGCTCATGGATGAGGGCAATGGGGCCACCTTGGTGCAGGAAATGAGGGTGGATGGATGGCAGGGAGTGAGCTCTTCAAGGAAGAGTGGAGCTCCTGGGGGTTCCAGGCAGGGTCATGAGGGCTCGTGGAATCTGTGTCAAGGACCCTTCCCCAAACTCAGCCTCCTCCATACCCACCACAGTCTTGGAACTGTGAGACAGATCTTGCTTCCTATGGTGATTACCATCCGTCTGCCCTCGATTCTCTTTTGGATAAAGTCTAAATGCACAAGCACTAGGATCAATCACCACATTCCATGGTGAGACTGAGAACAGAAAAGCCTTAGTCTGCTTTGGAGGCTCTGGGAAGTCCTTCTTGAACTGATCATGATCCTGGGGCTGGTGATGGGCTGGTGGCCTCATGGAAGCTTCCTGAATGAAAAGCTAGGATGTCTGTCCTTTGAGCAGCCTCGGCCACCAATGTGACTCATAAGTCATTTCCCTCATTGAGCCTCATTTTCTCGTTGTAAAATGAGGCAGCTACGACTTGAATCTCTATTCCAGCACTCATGCTCTCAATTTCTGGGATTCCAAAAATGGGGCTGAACTAGAAGTGACAGGTCAGTGGTTGGGAGGTTGTGGAAGGTCATGGAGAGGAGAGGGGATTTGAAAACTCCAAGGAGATCTTATTGCCAGTCTTGGTCAAATGACGATGGCTCCGACCCTTGGTGGTAAATCACAGGATCTGAGGTGCAGAGGATCCTGGGTTTGAGTCCCTGCTGACCAAAAGAGAAACCAGCAATATGATGGAGTGCTTCATGCGCCAGGCACAGTGTGATGCTTACTCACTGCACCATCCCATTCCATGCCATCCTCTCAACCGTCCTATGATCTTGCCACTATGATCACCTCCATGTTAGAGACGAGAAAACCAGGCCTCAGAAAAGTTAAATGACTTGCCCAAGGTTACATAGCACTGAGTAATGTCATTGAGATTTGAAGCCACTGCCTGAACTGCCCTACAATGCCTGTGTCTTTTGCTTACTTAAGTCTGTGACTTGAAACTTAAGATTTAAAATAATTAGCCAAATCATTTCTCTGAATTTCCATTTCCCATAAAAACATAAAAATGGTTTGTTTCCCTGTCCTAGACTTTTTATTTTTATTTTATTTATTTTTTGAATTTTGGGCATCTCATGTAATCCCTGCAGGTCTTGATTTTCTGATCTCTAAAATGGGACAGTAACACCTACTCATGGGTTGCTTTGGGGAAAAGACAAAGAAGACTTGGGAAGCTCCCTGCCCTGGATCTTGTATGTGTGCTCTTCACACCTGCTCCACCTGCTTCCCCTGCCTGGGGCTGCTGGAAGGGTGCATGGGGCGTGCAGACTGTAAAGGGCTGTCCCACCGCCAATGGAATTTTCTATTTCGGCTGCCTCTTTGCCCATAGTCGGAAAGCACGTGGCCACTTTTTTAGTCACTGATCTGATGGTTCACTCTCCCTTTCAGAGTGTGCCGCTGGCTGCCCTGGATTATTCTAGGCTGGAATCCAAGACAGGGTGGCCAGCTCCCAGGGGCAGATAAAACAGGGCCAGGCTGAGGCCTTCGTGGACAATGTGGGAGGAGTGGTGAGGCCTGGGGCCTGCTCCTGCTGTCCCTCACTGGCAGTGTCTGTGTCCCACAGCTCGCCCCACCAGCTGCCAGGATCATAATCTTAATTGTAAACCTCCTGGCAGCAGCTGCCCTGATCGCCACAGGAAGCGGTTGCCTTATCACTGAGCCTGAATCCTGCCTGATTTTCTTAATCTGGAGAAGGCGCTGAAGCGAGTCAGAAAAAGCTCCCATCCATCAGGACCTTTCTTCTCGGGATGTTTCTCCATCTAGGGATATGATGGGCCTCAAGCCTCAGTGTATAAGAGGAAAGAATCTCTTTTAAGTGCAGAGTAAAGCAGCAGGGGTGTTGTTGTTCTTGGTTTACTTTCAGGAGGAGACCCCAGGGAGCAGAGCTATTTAGCCTTGCCCCTCTTGGTAGCCAGGAAACAGATAAATGTTATAGCATCACAGGGAAAATATAAAGACGACCATAAAGCAACAGGCAGAGAAGCAAGCACTGTCATGGAAAAGCTTTGCTGGGGTTTTGGAGTAAGAAGGGTGAGGGCTGAGTCCCAGCTCTGCCCTTCAGTAGCTGTTTGGCTTGGGGGTGAGTGACTTGATATTCCCCAGCCTCAGTTTTCTCATCTGTAAGATGGGCAAAGGTCATGTACCCCACTGGGTGGTTGTAAGGTTAAGGTGACCACCATGGGAAGCCCCTGTTTGCTTTGAACAATGGCAGCCCCCTTGGAATAGTATAACCTCCCATGGTGACCTCTTGGGAAGAGGGCCAGGCTCTTGAGATGTAAGAGCTGGGTGTTTGTAACCAAACAGTGGGGTTACCCTGGAGACGCATACCTCCTTTTGTGCGAGGTCTAAAAAAGGGCTGTGAGAGGGACCTGGGTTGTGTCAGCTCTCTGTCCTGATGTGCTATCACTTGGAACCAACTCAGGTATGAGCAGTTCATCCCAACCCTCTACCTGATGGCTGACACTTCATTCACAGCCATCTTTATTGGACCCTTTCTGTAGATAATTGTTCATCCTACCCACACCCCAGAAGGCAGGCATTAATAAGCTTTTTAAACGACTTCAGGCTTCATGTCCAAAATGCAGCAAGGAAGGACCCAAACACAGGGCTCCTGACCCAAGGACAGTGTGTTTGTGGGAGCTCTTCACATCACCCTCTGCACCTAGAGATACTCTCTGTGCCCATGGTGGCACCCTTCTCCAATTCTCCACCTAGCCTTGCACTGAATGTGGAGCTCAGGCAGAAATGAAAGTCTCCTGATGTTTTTGTCTACCCAGCCAGCCGCCTGAGGCAGGCTGAGTGAGAGAAGGCAAGTTCTATGGATTCCCCAGGCTTCAGCTTATCTATTTTTTTGTTATTGTTGGTCAAGCTTTTGGTGTTCTATCTAAGAATCCATTGCCAAATTTGAGGTCATGGAGATTTACTCCTATGTTTTATTCTGAGAGTTTTATTTAGCTCCTGTATTTAGGTCATTGATCCTTTTTGAGTTAATTTTTATATATGGTGTGAGGTGGAGATCCAGTGTCATTCTAGTGTATGTGGATATCCGGTCGTCCTTGCACTATTTGTTGAAGAGACTGTATTTTCTCCAGTATATTGCCATTACTCCTTTGTCAAATATCAGTTGACATATATATGCAGCTCTATTTCTGGGCTGTCTATTCTGTGCCAATAATCTATTTGTCTGTACTTTCACCAATACCACACCATTTTATTAATCTATCTTTATAGTAAATCTTAAAGTTGGGTAGTGTCAATTCTTCCAACATTGTTCTTCTCTTTCAATTTTGGGTCGGCTAGTGTAGGTTTTTTTACTTCTGCACATACACCTTAGAATCAGTTTGTTGATAATCATAAAATAACTTGCAGGATTTTGATTGGATTGTCTTGAATCTATAGATCAAGTTGGGAAGAACTGACATCTTGATAGTATTGAGCCTTCTTATCTTTGAACATTGACTGTCTTTCAGTGTTTTCATTTATTTACTTCTTTGATTTCTTCAATATAGTTTGGTAGTTTTCTTCATACAGATCTTATACACATTTTGTTAAATTTATTCTTTTTTTTAATTTTTATTTTTTACACCTCCACCCTTTCCCAAATTTATTCTTAAGTATTTTATTTATTTGGGTGTTAGTAGGAATGGTTTTGTTTTTTTAAATTTCAAATTCTACTTGCTCGTTGCTGGTAGATAGGAAAGCAATCACTTTTGTATATTAACCTTGTATCCCACCACCTTAGTATAATTGCTTATTTGTTCCAGGATTTTTTTTAGTCATTTCTTTCAGATTTTCTACATAAAAAATCATATTTTCTACAAACAAGGACAGTTTCACTTCTTCCTTCTCAATCTGTATGCCTTTTCTTTTTTTGTCTTATTACAGTAGCTATGACTTCCAGTATGATGTGGTAAGAAGGGCCATCCTTGCCTTATTCCTGATGTTAACAGGACAACCTCAAATTTCTCATCACTGAGTTTGATATTAACTATCAGTGTTTTGTAGATGCTCTTTATCAACTTGAGGAAGATCCTCTCAATTCCGAGTCTGCTGGGAGTTTTTATCATGAATAGGTATTAGATTTTGTAAAATGCTTTTTCTGCATTTATTGATATGATCATATAATTTTTCTTTATTAGATTGTTGACATGATGAATTATATTATTTGATTTTTGAATATTAAAACAGTCTTGTGTACCTGGAATAAATCTCACCTGATCATGTTATATAAATCCTCTGATACATTCTTGGGTCTAATTTGTTAATATTTGTTGAGGATTTTTGCATTTACATTCTTGAGAGATATTAGTCCGTAGTATTCTTTTCACATAATGTTTATTTTCTAGTTTAGATATCAGCATGATGGCCTCACAGAATGAGTTAGGCAGGATTCTCTCCACTTCTATATTCTGGAAGAGATTATTGAGAATTGGTATAACTTTTCCTGTGTTTGATAGAATTCACCAGTGAACTCACCTGGGCCTGATTCTTTCTCTTTTTCAATGTTTTAAATTATTGGTTAGTAAGAAATTTTAAGTCTTAAGTGTTCAGTGCTATTTCCAATAAAGTAAATAACTAAAGAAAATAAATAAATAAATAAATAAATTATTGATTAGATTTATTTAATAAATAGAAGCCTGTTAAAATTGTCAATTTCTTTTTGTGTGACCTTTGGCAGATTGTGTCTTTCTAGGAATTGATACATTTTATCTAAGTTATCAAATTTGTGGGTATAAAATTATGCATATTTGTGGGCATAGAGTTGTGTTTTTATCCTTTCATGTCTGTGGTACATTTCCATGTCTATGGGAACTGTAGTGATGTCCTCTTTTTCATTTCTGATATTAGTAATTTGTGTCTTTTCTGGTTTTTCTTAGTTTTACTAGCTAGAATTCTATTGATTTTATAGATCTTTTCAGAGAATCAGCATTTAAATTTGTTGAAATGATTTTCTGTTTTCTGAAGGCTATGTTTTAATCACGGTTCTATCATTATGTATCTGAGGGATCTTGGGGGTAAATCTCTTTAATTCTACATCTCAGTTTTTACTCTGTAGAATGGGTGTGGCGATAATAATGCCTAGCCCTGAGTTGACTTGAGGGCAAAGGTCAAATGTGAGTACATATTCATTTATTCAGCAAATATTTGTTGAGCCCCTACCATGTACCTGGCACTGCTCTACATGCTGGGAATATCATTGTGAATGAAAGAGCAGAGTCTCTGCCCTCATGGAGCTTGCCTTCTGGTTGAGGGAAACAGAAGACAAACAAATACATTGAATGTCAGGTGCTGTTAGGTGCTATGAAGTTCAGTGAGAGGAATGGGCAGGGAGTGACTTGGGTGGTGGGTCGGAGATGAGTCCATAATTGCTATTATGGGCAGGAGGTACTGGGAAGGCCTTCCTGATCAGATGTAATTTGATCAGAGACCTGAAGGCAGTAAGGAACAAGCCTTGACATAATCTGGGGGAAGAGCCTTCCTATTTGAGAGAACAGCAAGAGTAAGGCACATTAGGCTGGCAGGCATGTTGGAGGACCAGCAAGGATGCTGGAGTGTTACAACCAGGTTAGTGTGGATGGAGTGGAGTCCAGGAGTGAATTGGAGGCCCAGGATGCACAGTGCTGCTAGCTAGGATAAAGACTTTGCATTTTGATTCTAAAGATTCTAAACATGGCAGGAAGCCAGTAAGAAAGAAAGAGACAATATCAAATTTATATTTTACTAAGATCACTCTGGCTGCTTGGTGGAGGGCAGTCTGCAGGGGACAGGGAGATCAGTACAAACACTGATGTTGGAATCCAGGCAAGAGGCAACGTGGCTTGGAAGGTGGAATATGGTGGAGGTGCTGAGCAGCCACAGCATTGAGGATCTATTTTGAGAGCAACATTGATAGGACTCGCTGATAGGATGGGAGTAAGAGAAAGAGGAGTTCAAGGACAACCACAGCTTCTGGCCTGATCTGGAAGAGCCTAGGGTGGGTTCTGGCAGAGGGTGGAGGGAGGGCATACTGAGTTCTTCTCGGGCATTTGAAGTTGAGATGCTTATTAACCACTAAAGTGGAGGTGGAGATATGCACCTGGGGTTCAGGGGTGAGGATGGGGCTGGCTCTCCAAATTTGAGAGCCATCAGCTTATAGAGAGTATTTCAAACCTTTGGCCATAATGAGATCACTCAGGAAGTGAGTGAAGATGCAAAAGATGGCAGAGGACTGAGCCACTATCAAGGGCAGTCACAGGTTGTTTGAGAAAATTCTGGTTCCAGGAAAGGGTGGATATGCTGAACAGAATTGTGCACCTTAGTCAGGGCAAAGGTGAGAGGCTTGAGGATAAGTGGAGAAATGAAGCTCTGTGCCTTGCTGCAAGGTCTGGCTGTATCTTTTAATGTCTTTGTTGCTTGCTTCATTCATTCATTCATTCATTCATTCATTCATTCATTCATTCGTATGAACCAAAACAGTTATCAAATGTCAACTGTGCTGGAAACATAAAGCTATTTAGTCTGGGCCCCACGTGTAAATGACACATAGTGCCTGAGCTGGAGGAGGCCACCGTTCAGCAGTTGATGCCTAACATAAAATGTAATAGGTGCAGCAGAGGCATTTCTGAGTGTGTTAGTCAGATTTTCCAGATAAATAACCGATAGGATATACAGTCAGCTGGATATACAGATAGGATATAAGGATATATATCCGACAGGATATACAACCCTCTCTCCATGGGTTCTGCATCTATGGATTCAACCAACTGTGAATCAAAAATATTCTAGAAAAAAATGCAAAATAATACAAAAACTCCCAATACAGCACATGAGCTATCATGAGTAAACTAGAGATGATTTAAAGTGTACAGGAGGATGTGCATAGGTTATAAGCAAAGCACTTCATTTTATATCCGGGGCTTAAACATTAATGCATCTTGGTATTGAAGAGGGTCCTGGAACCAAGGGATGGATACCCCCATGGATACCCAGAGATGACTGTTTATATAAAGAAATGTATTATGAAGAATTGCCTCATGTGACTATGGAGGCTGAGAAGTCCTGAGATCAGCACTTTAAGTTGGTGACTCAAGAGAGTCGATGGTGTAAGTTTCAGTTTAAGGGCAGGAGAAGTCCAGTGTTCTACCTCAAGAAGTCAGGCTGGTGAAGTTTCCTCTTACTCAGCCTTTTGGTCTGTTCAGGTCTCCAGCTGATTGGATGAGACCCAGCCACACTGAGGAGGACCATCTGGTCTACCTATTTAAATGTCGATCTCATCCAGGAACACCCTGGAAGACACCCCCAGAATAATGTTTGACCCAAATTACCCATCACCCTAGGATATCTGACACCTAGACCACATGATTTTTGTATTCTTGCTTCCTCTATACAACAACATTTTTTCCAATAATACTGATGAAGTAAAATCAATTAGAATAATGGCCAGAAAAGAAACAGACTGAAAGTTTTGTGAACTTTGTATGTATAACCATGCCAGTAAACAAGCAAATGTTATGACATGAAAAAGTAAAAGGTAACGGGTCAGCAGCTCTTAATTACATTAATAGATATTTGGACAAAAGAGAAAAAAATACATGAAGAAACTTGTGACATGCGTTAATGCTCAAGCCCTGCATATAAAATGGAGTGCTTTGCTTATAACCTATGCCCATCCTCCTGTATACCTTAAATCGTCTCTCGTTTACTCATGATCGCTTATACAATGTATTGGGAATTTCTGTATTATTTTGCATTGTTATTTATGTATTTACTTATTTATTTTGAGATGGAGTTTCACTGTTGTTGCCCAGGCTGGAGTGCAATGGCGTGATTTCAGCTCACTGCAACTTTGACCTCCTGGATTCAAGCGATTCTCCTGCCACAGCCTCCCGAGTAGCTGAGATTACAGGTGTGCACCACCATGCCCGGCTAATTTTTGTATCTTTAGCAGAGACAGGGTTTCACTATATTGGGCAGACTGGTCTAGAACTCCTGACCTCAGGTGATCTGCCCACCTCGGCCTCCCAGAGTGATGGGATTACCACACCCAGCCATGTTGGTTTTTTTTCTGGAATATTTTTGGTTCACAGTTGGTTGAATGCACAGATGAGGAACCCATGGATAACAGAGGGTTGTATATCCTAGCAAATATATATCCTGATATCCTATCTGTATATCCAGCTGACTATATATCCTATCGGTTGTTTCTCTACAAAGATTAGAGAATGATTTGCGCAGGGAACCCATGGCAGCATTGGCAGTAACCCAGTTGATGTGTTCTTGTTCTTCCAATCACTGTGCTGTCATTTATTTTATATGATTATTTAAGTGCAGAGATACCTAGTACCATAGAGGTTGGAGACTGGAACTGCACTCAAAGAGAACTCTAATGATTCTGAATTCTTATTCTCCAAGTGAATGGGTATCGCAGGATCCGCACATGTTGAGTTCTGATGACTAAGCAGGTGCTCTCTGAATTCACACCTAGGCAAACACAATGTGTTTTAAAGGCTCAGTAATAAAAATATCCTCATTTGAAGCTTACATACATATTATTAAAACTCGCCAGTGACTGCTGCAATTGTTTAGAACTTAGATCACCAAAAGATTTTTTTTCCCCCAAAGCAGAGTGTTTAATCACCGATGTCGTTTAGAACTGTCAGCTTTTTGTGGGTTTTAGGTTTGTTTTAAAATTCCCTACAGGCAGCTGATCCTTTTGTTGCCAGCTCCCTGGAAGGACAGCTTCCATGTGCATAGCGAGATGGAACAACCTTCTAAGAGGGTTGCTGTGGGGGCACGGAGGATGGAACTGTGGTCAGAAGGTTGCGGGGGGTACCCTGTAGCTGAAGGTTGTAGGGGGGACCCTGTAGCTGAAGGTTGTGGGGGGAACCCTATAGCTGAAGTTTGTGGGGGGGACCCTGTAGCTGAAGTTTGTGGGAGGAACCCTGTAGCTGAAGGTTTGGTGAGGGGGACCTTGTAGCTGAAGACTGTGGGGGGGACCCTGTAGCTGAAGGTTTGGTGGGGGAGACCCTGTAGCTGAAGGTTGTGGAGGGGACCCTGTAGCTGAAGGTTGTGGGGGGGGACCCTGTGGCTGAAGGTTGTGGGGGGGCACCCTGGAGCTGAAGGTTTGGTGGGGGGGACCCTGTAGCTGAGTCCTGCAATAGGACAAGGTAGTCTCCAGGTGGAATGGATGGAGTCAAGACAGAGCCTGGCAGCCTGGCGGACCCCTGTTGTCCTGGGAACTCTGGGTCAGTAGGTATTTGGTTGCAGTTCGTGAAAGTTGCCAGGGTTCCAAGCGCCATCTGTGTACCTGTGCCTGGTGTTACGGAGAGCTGGGCACTGAAAGCCGCATCCTCAGCGGGTCAGTTTGGAGCCTGTGAGGCTGCCTCTCTCCCGGTCCTGCACTCAGTCAGACCCCCACCTTCGGTCCCTCTCTCTCTTTCCCTTTCTCTCTCAGCAGTGTGGCCTGTGGAGGCAGCTGTTCTAATTACAAATCTCATAAATACCAGGAGATAAGGATCCAGGGGTTTTGTTTTTTATTTCTGCCGAGACTCCCCAGAGAGTCTCTTCAGTAGGAAACGTCCCTTTGGAGCTGAGATTTTTCTCCTGGACTTCAAAGACAGGGCTTCTTAGGACCAGGATATTTGTTTAAACTGAACTTGAACCAAGAAGCAGGCAGACATGCCCCATGGCAGGAGGAGGGGGCAGAGTCCAAGGGTGTGAAATCTGCTTTCCGTCCCTGGGGAAGCTCCACCAGGCAGGCTCATTCCTGCGCCCCACAGTGAGTCCAATGCGGGGCAGCCTCTCAGTCAATGCGGAGGAAGTGATGGCAGGGCGCCGCAGGCCTGGCGCCCGGCTTTGGGCTGACTGCTGTCCAGGTAGCATGCAAGCTCCTGACCAAAGCCTTTCCACTCAGGAGAGGTAACAAGGAGAGCTGAGGTGACAGAGCTGGCTCCTCCTGCTGGGAGGTCCCTATGGTCCTCAGAAGTCACATTCCAACTGGGGACCTCCCAGCTCTTGGCATTTGCATGGACAGAGCCTCCTTCATCCTCCCTCCTTCCCTCCTTATGTCCCTCCCTTTCTTCTTTCTTTCTTCTCTCCATTCACTAAGCATCCACTGGAGTTCAGAGATGAAAAACTCCCAATCCCTGACCTCGAGAGGCTCACCACCTGATAGAACAACCAGATTGCTCTCAAAAGTTAAGAAAAGTGGAGCACTTTGGTTGTGTGTTTGTGTGTGTGTGTGTGTGTGTGTGTGTGTGTGTGTGTGTGTGGCTGTTCTCATTAAGGTAATAAAACAATTCGGAGCTTGGAAGATGAAGGGAAAAGAAATCATTCACTTCCTCTCTCAGGACCAGAGCCTCCTTCATTTCCTGCTTTTGTTCACACTCAGGCGTGTGTTCAACAGTTGCCACAAGAAAGTCCACTCGGTTTGGCTTCCTGCTTCTCTTTTCCCATTTCTCCTGGCCTGACAGTGTGTGAGATTCCTTCCGGGGCATCACAGGGCTGGAGGGCCCCTACTGTTGGACACTCAGCTGTGTCCAGTGTCTGCTGCCACCTGCATGCCTCCTGGGAAGGGTCGCCAGGTACAGCAAATAAAATTAAAGGATGCCCAGCTCCATTTGAACTTCCTATAGACAGTGACTCCATTTTTAGCATAAGTCTGCGCCATGCAATATTTGTTTCATGTACTCTTTGGGAACAATTGACCAAAATATTATTTGTTGTTTATCTGAAATTCAGACTTCCCTGGGCATCCTATGCTTTATCTGGCAACCCTGCGCCTGGAGTTTCTTTTTGCACGTGTGTAGTCAATGCTGCTTTACTTAATGATGGGGAGGACTATCTGGCTGATGTTCTCTCTCCCCATTTGTGGAGAACACTCTTCCTAACTTGAATCACTCCGCTCCTGACCACACTTCTGACTACTGTGCAGCTTAGCATACTTGGAGGTCGCCGAATGCCTACAGGTCCTCTCCAGGCATGTTTCATTCCCAACCTCCTTCTGGGAGCCTCCAGTGACTGCAGAGGTTTGGTTTGCTCCCTGCAGGGAGGAAGTAGGAGGGGCAGTGGGAGGTGTAAATCTGCACTCCTTTTTGGCCTCTGGGGCTGCTTTCTCCAGCATCCGCCACCAGCATCTTTGGCAGGGATGGAAACCAGGATTGTGTTCTTGGCACACTGGAGGGAGCAAGGGCTTGTGGATGTTGGTCCAGGCTGCTAGCCTATAGAGGTTGATGACATTTTTCTCTCCATCAGTGAATTTATTTTTCATTCCAAGGCAGCTTTCAGGGTGATAAAAATATAAAGCTAAGTGGCCGACGGTTAAAACAAAAAGGGATTGGAAGCTGGGAAGACAGGGTGTTGCCTTGTGGTTAAATGGATTTTCTGTTTAACTGAGGGTTAAGTAGAAAACTCGTTTTGATTCAACCTCTGTTGTTGCCAATCTTTCTAAAATGTATTAGCTGCTCCCTGGTTTTCCTAAGTGCACCATAATGACCATAATTGAATCTCTCTGCTGGCAGAGGATCCTGTGGGGCATCTGGGCACACTGCTGTAAATGTCAATCTTCACCCAGTGGCCCAGTTCTTGGGCTTGAGAGCCTGCAGCGTAGGCTGGCGTGCTCTGTGGTGGACTTCACACTCGCTGTCTTCTCATTCTGTCTGCCCAGACACCCTGGGCTGGGACTCATGAAGGGAACTAGGTAGACCCTGTATGGATGTAGAAACCGAGGTCCACCTGGGAAAAGACTGGCCCAAGTCACATCTGGCTGGAGGAGGGGTGGGGACTGAAGCCAGCAGAGACAGATGTGGTATTGGCCCTGATTTAAATCCTGGCTCTCACTTGCTGGCTGAGAGACCATTAAGCTTCATGAGACATGGTTTCTTTATCTATGAATTGGACATGATAACCTTTCCCTGCAGAGATACTGCTGGGGTTAAGGGTAAGGATGTGGGTGGGCTGCACACCACAGCCTTCATACTTTTAAAGGGAAAATAGCACCCCTGCTAAAAAAGAAATCAACAGGGAGGCCAAGGCAGGTGGATCACCTGAGGTCAGAGTTCAAGACCAGCCTGGCCAACATGATAAAACCTCGTCTCTACTAAAACTACAAAAATTAGCCAGGCAGGTTGGTGCGTGCTTGTAATCTCAGCTACTCAGGAGGCTGATGCAGGAGAATCGCTTGAACTTGGCAGGGGGAGGTTGCAGTGAGCCAAGATCACGCCACTCCATTGCAGCCTGGGCGACAGAGTGAGACTCTGTCTCAAAAAAAAAAAAAAAAGAAATAAAAAGAAAAAAAGAAATCAGCACACCAGTGCTGGGACCCTGTATCTGGCTTCTTTCCGCTCTGCTGTCCTTTCTCTGAGCGCTGGTGGTTTAACACACAGACCCTGCAGCTAGAATGTCTGGGTTTGAGCCCTAACTCTGCCCCACTCTCCCTGTGACTACAGTCTGGGTCTCAGTTCCCCATGTGTAAAGTGGGGATCATGACCGAAACCTGCCTCCTGGGGCTGCCATGAGGATTTAAGGGACGGGAGCTGAGACATGCTGCATCAGGGCTTGCCACTGCCATCCTAGGCCCTGGGTGAGTAAGACCAGGTTCCCCATGCTTCTCTGGATTTGATTCATATTCCGAGCGTTTTAAAGGGATTAGGTTTGGGGTCTAAACTCCCTGTTGGTGCCCCAGGAGTCTGCATGGGCAGCCTGGGGAGGAGGAAAGACACCTCCTTTCTTGAGCTGGCTTCCAGCACCGTCTGGTGCTTTACCCTTCCCTGGGTGCTTCCCCAGGCCTGGTTCTAAAGACAGGTGCTAAGAGAGACCTGCAGGTAGCTTAGGAGGGGACCTAGATGGGAGACTTCTGCCCTGCCATGGCCTCTGCAGTAGAGTCCCCTGCCTGGGGGATGCTGCCCCTCTAATAGCCTCCCTGTTTGGGACCGTCTGTGCTCCTCCATATATCATACATTTCTAGCATCTCAAGAGGCATTTATTTTTTTCCATATCAAGGGATCCGTGGAGTGAAGAGACCTATCTGTGTGTGACTTCTGAACCCTTATGTGGGTTGGGCTGGGGCTGGGGAGGACACCCTGCCAAGGTGAAGCCACCTCATCTGGCCTCTGGACTGCTGGGTCAGCCACCTCCTGGGTCTTGCAAGCAAATCTGCTTCAGTTCCCAGTCACCAGCACCAACTTCTCCTAAGCTGCTGCCTTGTTCTCCAGCTCACCCACTTTGAGGACCCCTCCAGACCTCCGTGGGGTTGGAGAGGTTGCAGCTAAGTAAACAGTCACCCTGGTATTTTGGGAGAGGAACAACAGCCTGTGTGCAAAGCCCCTGGGTAGGGCCGGTTTATTTATGCATTTGTCTTTAATGGGAAGGCTGAGAGAAATTGCATGGTTTGTGAATATTTACAGGCAAATTACTACAGGGAGGAAATGAATTCATTCTCTCTCCTCTCCCACTGTTAATAGATCACACTGTGGTTCCCTGAAGCCTGCCTCCCACCTCCCTCCCTTTCCTTTCTTGCAACTTCTTGTAGTCTTTATGCCAGCACCAGAAGGGCATCTGGGTAGACATGCCAATTTAATTTACCATGCAGTTACTGAGCGCCAACTGTATGCCAAGCCCTGGTTAGGGACTAGGGGTACCAGGGTGGACACCACATGTGTGGGTTCTGTCTGCAGGGCTCTGGGGCAGTCTGGCTCAGCAGATAAGGTGCCACTTGAAGGATGTTTCCACCCCAGCAGAAAGGGACCCCAGGCAGAGGGAAGCGCACAGGAGAAATCTCCCAGGAGCGAGCAGATGGGAATTACGCTGGGGGTGGGGGGTGGGGTGGTTAGTTTTCTGGTGTGGTTAGAGCAGAGGAGGAAGAAGGATGAGGTAGAGCTAGACATGGGGGCTGGGCCAGGTTCTTTCTAGTTCTGAGCTGGGGAAGGAAGGTGGGGAGAAGGGAGAGATTGCTCAGGATGGTGCAACTTGTGTAGCTAGCCAGAAGGAGCACACTTCGCGTTTAAGGGTCTGAGTTGGCAAACAGTGGCCTCTTATGGGGAAAGGAGAGTTTCTCCCTCATCTCCCTTTTCCTTGGGGACAAGAGGCATAAATGGGAGGTCTCTGGGCTGGCGCTCCTCCCTCTTTTTCCCTGCAGACATCATCAATCAATTTCAGCACTTCTGTTGGTTCCAGAATCCTCTGGAAAACAAGCTAGGCAGGCACTACCAATCAATTCCAGCTGGCCTTCTAGAAGGAAGGTGAAGGGTCTTCTAGTGGATGGCTAGACCTTAGGGTGGCCTCAATGAATTTGCAATGGAAGAAATTTCTTCTTCTCTTTGAGCCTCAGTTTCTCCACCCATAAAATGGGGAGAGGGATGGGTCATTTGGTCTCTGAGGACTTTCCCAGTGCTGGTCAGCCAGCATGTGTTAATACATGCATTTATTTAGTCTTTTCATTAAGTGTGTGTGCACTTACTCTGGCTGGTGCTGGGTGGGGCCCTGAGATACGTCCTGAAGCTGACGGTCCTGATAGTCCTTGGTTCTTAGAACCTCAGGTGTTGAGGTCAGCTGACACCAAAGGCAGGGCTGTGTTGATTCTTCCAGACGGATGGCACCCAGTACAGCCAGCTATCCAGTGGCTGGAGGTCCTGGGGATCCCTGGGGAGGTCAGTCCTGGTCTCTGGGCCCACACACCAGCCATCATCCCAGGATAGTTAGAGGCTCAGTCTATGCAATAAGAGCCACAGCCCAGGCCCCAGGTCCTGCTGAGCAAAGCAATGAGCTGGTGTAGGCACTGGGGATCCTGAAGGGTTCCAGGCCACGTGTATCCGTCCTGGGAACCTGCCCCAGAATTGACCCTAGGCGCTTTTTTGGCAGGGGAGAGGCCTCTATTGTGCTCAGTTTCCTTCTAGGTGCACATGCTCCTCCTCAACCCTTCCTCCCCACCTATTCCATGACTGTGTTCTCAGTTTACCCCAGGTCATGTCTAGTGAGATCAGCCCTTTACCCTCAGGATTCTGAAATGGCGTTAGGAAGAGGCCAGGCAGTTCAGAACTGTCTAGGTGCTCCTCAGTGCCAGATGCTCTCAGCTGCCAACAAAAACACCCTGTCCTTTTTGTGTTCAGTGAGGGCTCCTCCATGACCTGCTGTGGGCAGGAGTGACTAGGGATGGTCAGCTGGTGTTAGACCCCAGAGAAGGTTGATCAGTAGTGTCCTTGTAGGCTGGGAGCCTTTTGAGATCAGTGCTGTGGCTGAAATTCATCAACCTCATGGAGAAAATGGAGTATACCACCGTGGCCTTATTAAGTCACGGATGGCCTTCTACTGCTAATGGGTACACACACTGCTGTACTTGATACCTTCATGCCCACTTTCCATGTACACAGCTCCCCACATACCTGTGCATATATACACACACACAGGCACACATACTTGTACGCCTGTGCACTCTACATACACACCCGCACCCCCATATACCTGTGCACACCCCTCCACATACCTGTGCACATCTATGTACACTTCTATCCAAATGCCTGCACACACCTACCCACATTCCTGAGTCTGCCTATACACACATCTGCACACATCTACCCACATCCCTGTGCACAACTGTACACATACCTGTGTATACCTGTGCATATACCTACTCACATCCCTGCGTCTGCCTATGCATGTATCTGCATACACCTGCCCACATCCCTGTGCACACCTATGCACACACTTGTGCACACTCACAGACACATGCAGACACCTCCATTCGTGCAAATGCCTTCACACACCTCTCCTACACCACCCAGCTTCTATGTACCAACCCACACATCCCTTCCTACACATCTTCCTTCAGATTCATTCACTCCAAATATATCCTCCTGGCCTCTCCCCACTGTATGCAAAACACACACACACACACACACACACACACACACACCCCTTCACAAGCTGCAGCTAAGCTATTACATGATCTTGATTGTTCCTCAGCTCTGGGCCTACAGAACTCAGGATTATCTGTTTACTCTAGATTATCCATTTACCTGGATGCCAAGTCCAGCAGGGGCTCCAGGGAGGGTGGGAAGGTTGAGGCACGGATAATCTGGGCTCAGTACAAGTGCCATCCTAGGCAGGGTACATTTTCTTAATCTCCTGTTTCATACCTCCATCTGCTCATCATTCATTCATTCACTCACCGACCATCCGTTCATTCTGACATGTACTTTTAGCAGTGATCCAGACAAAACCATGGCCTTTGCCCTGACAAAGCTTCCCTTCTTGTTACAGTCCACTGACTTCATCATTACCTTCATGGTTCTGATGTGTGTTGAGGAGAAAATGACAGCGGACTTTGATACTTGCTTTTGGAACCAGATGTCCAGTCCTGGAATCTAGTCTGTGTCTGGAATCCACTTGCTAGACCTTGGCTATGTCATGTCACCCCCAAGCCTCTGTCTATTTCCCCATCTGTAAAATAGGGATCATGGTTCCTTACTCGGGGGAGAGCACTGAGCCCTGTGGATGGCCGCTGTGAGCACTGACTTGGGGACTTCTGTGTACATCAACAAAACCTTCCTTAAAACAGGGCCCTACAACTTGCCAGTTTTCTAAGGCTAGGATGGGGACCCTGGGAAAGAGATCTGAAGTCCTGGTGAGTCTTTGAGCCTATCTGTGGAGTACCTGCTTTTCAGACATGGCTGGTCAGTTTATTTTTTTCTGTCCCTTTAAGAGAAAGCGGTTGAGAAAGAACTGGCTTATCACAAACATTGAGGAAATCTGATGCTGTGGAGGTTTCTGCAGAGGGCTGGAGGAACAACCAGGCTTGGGTGGCTTACTCATCATATGCCTGCAGCCTTGCTGGAGGGCCCTGGCCAGTCTCTCCCCATCTGTAGAGTAGAGATAGGAAGGCTGTTGGGGAAGGCTCAGAACACCTCTCGGACGTCTGCATGTTGAGCAGGATGGGTGGCTGCCTGCCATCACCCAGTGTCCAGCACCAGGCTCTTGTTGGGAGGGAGAGGATCTTGCATGCAGGTCCAGAAGCCGGGGCTGCCCAGGGCCTGGGGAAACCATGAGGTGGCTGAATGGCTGTTTTGTGTGTTTGTTAAATGTGATAACAACCTTAACTGGTCATTGGAAAGCTGGACTGTCAGCTTCTCGATGGCTGGACAATGTGGGACAGTACTGTGTCTGTGTTGCTCTAGAGGCTGCAGGAGGAGCTGTAGTAGCAGCACATAGTAGGACACAGCACACAGTAGGATGCAGTACACAGTAGGACACAGCACCTTCTCGCTGGATGATGGATACCTGGAATTTTCCAGCAGCCTGCACTGGACAGCTGTCTTCTCTCACAGCCCCCGGCACGTTTGGTAACAACACAGGACTGCAGAGGCTTTTACCATAGCCTGACTACCTTCATACACACTTATCCAGCAACTTTTTTCCTTTTCCCCCTGAAGAACTACAAACTTTATTGAGGTTATCGTTTATATACAGACATAAATTATACAATAACATCCATTTTGACCTGGTATTCATCAGTCCCCGTAAGACATAGAAATTTTCCATCAGCCCAGAAAGTTCCCTCTTAGCCCTCCCTAGTTAATCTCTGTTTCCTCCCCTGGGACAACCACTGGTCTACTTTCTATGACTATTGATTAGCTTTGCCTATTCCAGAACCTGCTATAAATGAAATCCTACAGTAGGTACTCTCCTGTCAGGCTCCCTTCACTCAGCTTACTGTTTCTAAGATTCATTTACATTGGTGCCTCTATCAGTAGTTCATGACTTTTTATTGCTGAGCAGTATTCCATTGTATGTCTGTTAATGATTTGTGTATCCATTCACCCTTTGATGCATGTAGTATTGTTTTCCATTTTGGGCTACTACATAATCAAGCTGCTATGGACATTTGAGTACAAGTCTGTGTGAACTCATGCTTTCCTTTCTCTTGTGTAAGTACCCTGGAATATCGTAACTGCATCATAGGGTAGGTGTATGCATAACTTGGAAGAAACGCCCAAGCTGTTTTCCAAAACGGTTGTATTGTTTCACACTCCCATCAGCTGTGTATGAGAGTTCCAGTCTCTCCACAGCCCAGTCAATGCTTGTATGGTCAGCTTTCTAGTTTTAGACGTTCTAATAGTTACATAACGGTATCTTATTCTGGTTTTAATTTATATTTCCCTATTTAACTACTGATATTAAACATCTTCATGGGCTTATTGTCATTTGAACACTTTTTTGGTAAAATATCTGTTCAAGCCTTTTGCTTTTTTTTGAGACAAGGTCTTGCTCTGTCTCCTAGGTTGGAGTGCAATAGCATGATCTTGGCTCACTGTAGCCTCTGCCTCCTGGGTTTAAGCAATTCTCCTGCCTCCGGATTACAGGTGTGCACCACAATGCCTAGCTAATTTTTGTATTTCCAGTAGAGATGGGGTTTCATCATGTTGGCCGGGCTGGTCTTGAACTCCTGGGCTCCAGCGATCTGCCCACCTTGGCCTCCCAAAGTGCTGGGATTACAGGTGTGAGCCATCACACACAGCCTCTTTTGCCCATTTTTACTGTATAATTTATCTTTTATAAAAGAATTCTTTAATTTCTAGAAGAAAACACAGGAGAATATCTTTATGACCTTGAAGTAAGCAAAGATTTCTTAGACAGGACATTAAAAATAGTAACCATAAAAGGGAAACTTGATAAACTAACTTCATTGAAATTAAATCCACTGTTCATCAAAAGACAGTCTTAGGAAAATGAATAGGAAAGATAACAGACTGGAAGAAAATAATCACAACATAACGATATTCCAAGATCATTTCTTTCTTTCTTTTTTTTTTTTTTTTTTGAGACGGATCTCACTCTGTCACCCAGGCTGGAGTGCAGTGGCACAATCTTGGCTCACTACAACCTCTGCATCCTGGGTTCAAGCCATTCTCCTGCCTCAGCCTCCCGAGTAGCTGGGACTACAGGTGCACGCCACTACGCCAGGCTAATTTTTTTATTTTTAGTAAAGATGAGGTTTCACCATGTTGGTCAGGCTGGTCTCGAACTCCTGACCTCTTGATCCACCCGCCTGGAGCTCCCAAAGTACTGGGATTACAGGCGTGAACCACCGCACCCGGCCTACCAAGACCATTTCTGAGAACTTGCTTATGCCAGGCACTTGCCTAACCCTGCGTGGTCCTACAAATCCTGCCCCTCTCCCTGTCAGGGTCTGTGCCAGTGTTGTGTGTCATGATTTCTCAATCCCTCAAGGCTCTAAACTCTTTCACCTTGATAGTTGCCTTCACAGAGGCTATTTTCTGTAACACACGTTTCCTGACTGTTCACAAAGCTCCCTCACCCCTCCCGTCTCAGGGCTCAGCTTCAGTGTGCCTTCTAAAGGAAAATCTCCTTGGACCCCAGAGGCATAGCCAGGGAGGGATCAGAGCACAACCTGAATTGTTGACTGAAGGAGAGATTGGGGTATAATTTAGAACCCCATCCCTTGACTTAGGGGGTAAAATGCAACATGGCATGAATAAGGGAGCACTGGTACTGACAAGATGGAGAGGGTACGGGCCATAGTGCTGGATCCAGAGGCCCCTACTGGGGCAGACATTCCCACCTTAGCTACTGGGGAATGGAGAGGGACTGAGGAGGCTGTAGGAAGACTCTGGGGCTCTGGGCAATAGTGAGGACCAACCCGTCTCAGTGTTTGCAGCATTTTTCTCTGATGTATACAGGCAGGCTCTCAGCCCTGCTCCCAGGGCCTGTTTCCTGCTCATGGTCTTGCTTTTATTCTTGACTTTATCACAATCATGTTCATCCATTACCTCTCCACGAAGGCCATAGATTTTGAGAATGTATTCCGGCATGAATGCCCCTAGCATGGCCCTGCAAACCGGGTTGGACTCTTTGCTCTACCCTGTCTGGGTACCCTGTGCTATCACTTCCCCCATTTATCACAGTGTAATGCAAAACTGTTGCAGTGTTCTTTGTTCACTGTCTGACTCCATCCTAGGACAGAAGACTCTGAGAAGGAAGCCGCCACCCTTGCCTTGTTCTCTGCTGTATCCCCTGCCCTCTGGGTTGTGCTGGGTACACAGGAATCGCTTCATGACTTGACCAATCAGTGATCATGACCCAGCAGCCACCGGCAAGGTAGACAGCACAAGTACATTCTCTCCATTTTCCCAATTGGGAAATCAAGGCTCCGGGAGTTAAATGGCTTGTTCAGGGTCTCACAGTTGGCAAAAGGCAGGATCGCGAGTGAACACCAGATCTGGTTTTGAATATTTCTACCCTAAGGTGGCCGCACCCCTAAGTTTAAACCCTAATAATGTGAGTGGTGAATGCTATAAAGATGTGGAGTGCTGTATGAATAACATGTATCATTAAAAATATCGATGGTGATTCTAATCATCCTTAACCATGGTAATGAGACAAAGCATTGTTCTAAATCTGGGCAGGGCTGGTGCTAAAATCCAGATGTTTCCTAGGGGCCTGATATGTTTTGCGTTGTGAGTGTTTTTGTTAAATGTTGATGAGAAACAAAAGGATATTTACAAAATAAATATAGGGGTTGGATTATAACAATACGTTGAACACATGAGTACCACCAGCTAGATCCAGAAACACGGAATACCCTGTATGCTCTGCCTGCAGTCACCCATTTCCCATCCCAGATTATGCGTGTATTCCCTCTTGCTTTTTTTTTAAATAACTTTTTCACATCCATTACGTTAATGTTTTCTATTCATTTATATATTCATTCAGCAAATGCTTGTTGAGCTCTGCAACCACAGATAGAGTTACAGAGCTTCTGAATCCCACCCCTGCAGCCCCGAGGTTGTTGAAAAGCAAGAAATAGAGGTGCTGTTTTTCCCCCTCTTACACCTCGTGGTACATGACCCCTGCCCCCCACCACCCCCAGAAGCAGGATTTTATCCCCTCAAATGCCTCATTTGTGCTTTGGCCCAAACTGCAGTCCCCTGTGAGTTTTTTCCACTAAGTACTTGTGGCTTTGGCAAGGTGGTTTTATAATGTTTATAATGTTCCCTTTGTCTGGGCCCTCCCCCTGCCCCTTTCCTTTTCACTCTGTGTATTTTGGGTCTTTGGCAGGACACTGCAGAACTTTGTACTTAGCAGGACTGGACTTAGCATAACTTCGCTCCTGGGGTCTCTCACTCTTGCCGCCTGCCAAACAGTGGCACCAGGGCAGCTTCGATGCTGGGGCCCGAGGGGCAAGAGTGGGAGGTGCCCATGAACTTGCTGACAGAGGGTTACGAGCACTCGCACTTGGTCTGTGCGACGCTGGGCAAGTCACTTAACTCCTCCTATTCCCCGTTCTACAAGGTGGGTATGGCAGTCGTGCCTAGCTGGGCCGTGTTGAGGGTTAGGTGGGCCGTACCTCTGAAGTACTGAGAACCGTGCCTCCTGTATAGCGAGGGCCCTGCCCAGGTAGCTGTCAGTAGGACAGGTGAGATGAGGGCACCAAGCAACGCCACAGGACCCTGCAGTGTTTGGCAGTTTGGGATTTAAAGAGCTTTGCACACCCACCGTGATTATGCAGGCTCCCAGTGCTGCTCCCAGTAGGCTGGGCGTGCGTTGTGTCTCCATTTGACAGATAAGCAGTTCGAGGCTCAGAGGGTGGTCCCTGCTGATAAGTGGCAGAGCGGAGCAGGAGCCTCCTTTTTGCCTGTGGTCTGCCCGCCCCAGCCCTCCTCCCAGGTGGGCGTCTGGGGCTGGGGACCGAGGGTGGAAGAGGCTGCAGGGAAAGAGACTGTGGGTCTGGGCTTTGAAACCTGGCATTGGGTAGGTTTGGAGTAAAACTCGGTGATGTCCTCAGTGTGACTCTGTATCAATTGTGTGGCATCTGCTACCCCTGAGGGGCAAGCATTACAGCCCTCCTCCCCCAGCCCCTGCTGGTGAGTGGAAGTTGCCCCAGTTGTGTGGTCACTTCCCTGCTACCTGCACAGGAGTGTCCACTTACCTTTTTTTTTTTAGACAGAGTTTTACTCTGTTGCCCAGGCTGGAGTGCAGTGGTGCAATCTTGACTCACTGCAACCTTCGTCCCCCTGGTTCAAGCTATTCTCCTGCCTCAGCCTTCCAAGTAACTGGGATTACAGGCACCTTCCACCATGCCCAGCTAATTTTTGTATTTTTAGTAGAGGCAGAGTTTCACCATGTTGGTCAGGCTGGTCTCGAACTCCTGACCTCAAATGATCTACCCTCCTCGGCCTCCCAAAGTGCTGGGATTACAGGTGTGGGCCACCGCTCCTGGCCTGTCCATTGAAAAATTTTAACCTTTGCCCCATTTTCCTCTGCCACCGTTCAGGGTGATCTTAGGTAGGCAAACTGTTCTATTAGCCAGGGCAGGGCTCAATTAGGAAGGCAGACACACGATGCTTGAGGGCTGGGGACAAGATTTGGACGAGGCACAATATAAATAGAATGGATTCTAAATCCATGCAAATTGTTTGGGGCAAAAATGTCACCTCTTGAAAAACGGTGATCTAAGCTGCAAATTTTTGAGTGCTTTCTGTGTGCCACTACTACCTGCCTCAACTCACTTAATCCTCACATCAACCCTGTGATGTATGTACTTTTCAGACTCCCATTTTACAGGTAAGGAAACTGAGACTCAGAGAGGAGAATTCATTCTTAGTGAGGAACACAGTTGAGATTCAAAGTCAGGTTCTATGGATTCCAGGACCTGAACTCATCCCATTCCCACCTGCAGTTCGAATCTTTCCACAGTCACGGGCAGTGCAGAGCTGGAAAAATTCCTGCAGTGGATAATTCTGTGTGCTGACAGTGCTGGCTGATGTAGGTTGATTCTCATCTTCTTAGACAGAGTGGGAAGGGTGGGCTTAGAGGGTAAGAACCACACTGCCTGGCTCTCTTGGCTTCCCCATGACTCTGTTTCTTTATCTGTAAAGTGTAAATAATAATAATCTGACTTAATGGGCTTGTTATGAGAGTTAAAGAGAGACTGCACGTAAAACGTTAAAACTCACTGAGCCCAAAGCAATGAATAGATATCGGCAGATGTGAAGATCATCTCTGCCCGCCTGGGCAGGGATCTGGCTGATCTGTCCTTCAGCTGGCAGGGGATGCTTTTAAGGGGATCTGGAGTGGTCCCTTTTTGTGAGGCTGCTCTCTGGAGTTCTCAGAAGCCCCCAGTGTTACTGCTCACTTAACTTGCCCTTCCCAGGCTGTGTGTTTGCCTTAAAGCCCCTCGTTACAACCAGGGCAGACAGTCACACTGGCTTTTGTTCACTGTGGACCTACCAGGAGCCTGGTTCAGGCCCAGGGACATTCCATGCATTCTCTCTGGCAGGACAAGTATCGTTAGCCCCATTTTGCAGATGAAGAAAAGGTTGGGCATGGAAATGGGAGCTGGCTGGTAAACTTGTTTTCATGCCTTTTCCTCCGTGGTTCACGCAGGGGCCCAGGGACCCTCTGTGAACAGTTGGTGGTTGAAGCTTTGGAAAGGCAGGGACCCAGGGAGCAGCCCTCATCCCAGGACCCTCAGTCCTTGAATGGGCGGGATTAGCTGCCACAGAACCTCAGCAGCTCTTGGGCTGCACTGCTCAATGGAACTTTCTGTGAGGGTTAAAATGTTGTCTACATGTGCTGCCCAATAGGAGAGCCACCTACACATCAAACTTTCCTAAGTATAACTAAGGGGGACTGGCTTTTTAATTTTAATTAGTTTAAACATAAAGAGGCACACATGACTGGTGGCTACTATATTGGTCAGTGCAGGGCGGAGGAGGGGTTTTCTGCAAAAGGAAGCATTTGTGAGAGCTGGTGGCACCTTGCTGGTGGTTTTGTTTCTCCCGAACCTGGAGATTAAGAGGAGGTCATATGTCAGAGCTGATTTTACAGATTCCCTCCCCACCACTTCATGGAGAGAAGAGAGGGCCAAGTGACTGGAAGAATCCATGCATGCAGCTGGTGTTGCCTTTCTGCAAACACATCTATGTGGGGTGCCTGGGCTCGGCATGTGGAGAAAACCACAAAAAGCAACGCAGACACGTGTGTTGTCCAGAGAGGAACGGGAACCGCAAAGGAAGGAAGACCCGCTGATTTTCCCTTTGCGCTAACCTGACAGTTTAGTCGCTGGGTTTCATTCGCCCAGGGAGAGAGTGTGGCATGCATTCATCAATGAATTCTTTTCACAGCTTACCAGTGTTTGCATGACGCAGAGCCGGGATCATCAGAGAAGCTGAGGTTCTTACTTTCCAACAGAAATAAGTCACAGGCAGGGGATAAAACAACCATCCAATGTCAAATCCTATAGAGATCTTCCCATCTTCAGCCAAAACTGAGATTAAATTATCCAATTTGGAGCCTTTGGAAGAAAAATAGTTCTATTGGCTTTGACTTCTGCCAAGAAAAAAGCTCTTCCATTTGTCAGTTCCTTATGAACTTGCTGTGTGGCTTAGGACAAGTTACTTAATGTCTCTGAGCCCCCATTTCCACACCTGACAAAGGCATACCTTGAAGGGAGATTATAGACAAAAAGTGAGGCTGGCCTTGGCAAGTAACAAAGCTCTGTTCTCCCTTGAAAGTGGCCGTGATGTTGTGCAGAGGGAGGTGAGCTCTTGAGAAGGCTTCAAGATTGCTGATACTGAGCTGGGGGCAGGCCAGGGGTCAACTGTGGGCCATAGACCCAGAATTATGGTATTTATGGAATGAGAAGGAAAAAAATACCCCAGATAAGTAGGAAATGACTCTTTATTTTCCTTGCCTGTCGACAGGACACCACAAGCACTAGAAAAGGGAAAAACAATAATAATCTTGTTCAGAATGTATCTCCAGGGGCCCTAGGGAAAGGCGGCCCTGCCCTCCTCCTAATTCCTGTCTCTGTGGGGCGCGTGGGGTTCAGAGGAGCGGGAAGGCCCCCTCTCGAACTCTTATCCCATGCCTGGGCCCCTTTCTGAGGCTGTGTGGCCTCAGACCAGTGCTTTAGGGTCACAAAGGATGATCTGGCTAGGGTACAGGGTGGCTGGATCTCTCGGGGTTTCTGGAGTGTCCTCATACTGTCCCCGAGTCTGAGACCTCAGACATCAAGGGCAGGGTCACTGGGGCAGCAGCTTCACTGCTGGACTATAAGGGGTGTGGCTCTGCATATGTACACACACATGTGTGTGTGTGTGCGTGTGCACACTTGCTCTGAACTACAGGAGAACACAGAAGAACATGGGATGGCAGAGGTTTAAGTAAACCTGGAACCTTATCAGGCAGAGTGAGACACCCAAAGAGATCATGCCATGAGGTTTAGAATCCTCCATCCCCCTCTGAGCCTCAGCTTCCTCATCTGTAAAGTGAAACTGCTTATAGTTAATTCATAGGGTCAGAGAACAGGTCCATGTAGGGCCAGGAGGACAAATTGTAGCCAGGGCAGGGTGGCGTGGTGAGGCTATCAGCCTAAAGCTGGCTTCCTCTCGTGGACCCCTTTAGGAGGTACCATTTTTGTGTTTGAAGCTGGAGTTTTCCTTCTTCCTGGGTCCCCTCATCGTCTGGGGGCATCAGCACAGGGTCTCTCCTGAGACTTCTCTCCAGACCCTCAAGAAATGCAGGCTACCCTGGTTCTCATGGCCAGATGTCCAGTCTGCTGCTGTCTCAAGCCTGTTTTGAGTAGTGGCCTCCCGAGAGACTTTGTTCCTCTGAGTTTTGGGAACTGAGCCTGAGGGTGGCTTTCTCCCTTTCTCAGTCTCCCCTCACACTGCTGACCAGGGGCAAGGGCATCACCATTGGGGAAGTGCCCCTGGACATAGTGCTGGCCCTTGGCAGATTCCAACACACGTGTAGGGTGAGAGCCGTGGAGCCAATCTGCCCCTCCACTTTGGGGGGTAGCGGGGGAGATGTGCCTGAAATGCATCCATAATAACTTTCATGCACAATTTTGAACTAATTGGCTCATCTGTTTAATTAATAATGGACATGCCAGGTCCCCTGAAGAGGCTTAGAGCATCCATCTGGCCCCCCACGTGGGTAGGCTGGAAGCCTTGGCAGGGATTCTCGAGCGAGGGGGGCATTGCTTCCATTCTGAATAATGACTGCCCTGGTACCACTCACCCACCTCCTTCTCCTGGGCACTAGGAGGTACTCAGAGGCGTCCTAGTCACCTCTTCTGTGGCCTATCTCCTCCTCCTGGTCCCCCTGTGTACCCAGGCCCCTGGGAGCCAGTCTTCAAGGTCTGGGCATCTGCTCTGGGAAGAGGGGATGGGCTCCGGGAGCAAAGTGCAGTGGACAGTGGCATTGCCAGAGAGGGCTCACGGAATGCTGGTGGCCAAGGGTGGCAGTGAAGCTCCCTGGCTGTGGCACTTAAGGCACCCTCACTTCTTGACTGCGTGGCCCTTAGACAAGCCATTTCACTCAGTGAACACTCAGCAGATGATGGTTTATCAGCAGTAAATTTTGGGCTAGCATTATATTCATTCATTCAAAGATATTGACTGAGCACCTACAGTGGGCTGCAGACATTGTCCTGGGTAGGTGGGCACAGCAGGGGACAAAAGTCCCTCCCTTGGGGAGCTGACACTCCAGTGGGAGAGGCAGACAATTAAATAGGTATTCAACATGAAGCTATTTATAGACAATGTTTGTATGTTATATAAATATTATGTAATTTCATGTACATAATTAAATCTATATTTCTTATTGGTTCATATATTAATTATATATATCTATGTACATAGTCTTGAAAGATTCAGTGAGTGGTACTGGGGGAAGCTGTTTTTGGTGCAGGTCAGGGACACCTCTGTGAGGGGTGACATTTAGACAGTGTTGAGGAAGTGAGGGAACAGCCTGGAGTGTCTGCAGGAAGGACAGTTGCAGGCAGAGGGAATTGCAGGCACGCATGGCCTGGAGCAGCTAGGGGCTGGTGAGTCCCAGGGCTGGAGCCAAGTTCATGGAGGCCGAGTGGAAGGAGGTGAGTGGAGATGGCCAGGGAAGGTCATGAGGGGCCTTGCGGGCACTTGAGTGTGGTATCTGTCTTGCTGACCGCTTGGCACACAGTAGTTGCTACCTAAGTGTTCTTCCCTTCACTCACTGTTTCATTAGAGCCTTTTCAGTGGCAGACCTTGTGCGGGGTGGTGGGAATTCAGAGAGCAGTCGAGGCTTCCCCATCATGGGCTTTGGTGGAGCTGTGCGGAGTGAGGTAGGAACCAAAAGGTCTCTGTGGCCCTCTGATCCTCACTCAGTGGGGTTCCTAAGGCCTCCCAGAAGAGGCGATGCGTCAGTTAACTCTTGAAACAGTGGACCTCCACCCCGGGGAGGTAGCCTGGGAAGGGTGTACTGAACAGAGTGGGCAAATAGTACCTGCCAAGGCCAAGAGATGGGAGAGAGTGTGGCTTATGGGGCAAGGGCTGGCGGTGACTATGGCTGGAAATCCAGGGTTTGCAGGAGGATGGGTGATGCCACATGAGCTGAGGCTGGAGAGTGGTCCAGCTACTGCAAGGCCTCTTGTGGGATCCACGGTCAAGTTGTCCCAGAAACAGACACTGAGACTGATGGAGATGTACTCCCAGGGGGATGGGGAGGGAGCTGGGAAAATGGGGAGGGAAAGGAGACAGTCAAAGAAGGGTGAGATCCTAGGCCAAGCCCTACAGATGGGAGCTTCGGCCTTATCCTTCAGGCGGGGTCTGGGTGTCTGTTGTGCCTCAGAGTTTGTACCCCATTGTGGCAAGGGAGCTGTGCTTTCCTACCCCATGCCTGCTGGTCATTGGCTGAGAAGGTGGAAGGGCTCAGAGCACTTCTGACTTGCTTGTGGGACAGAGCCATTCCAGGGACTCGAGGGCCACCTGCTGAAGAAGCATCCTAGGTGCAGGCGTTAGGAGCAAATGTACTCGGAAACGCACCAAGCGGCAGAAGGGAGATGGCTGAGCTAAGGTGACCCACCCTCCCAGCGTGTCAGTGACTCAGGGGTTTCCTGGGAGTAGGATGCTGAGTGCTAAAGTCAGGATGGTCAGTCATCAGCAGCAGCAACGGTGTCTGCCACACAGACCTCAGCTTTTTGAGCCTCAGTTTACTTTTCTGTAAATTGGGGATCATAATAGAGCCAACCTTGTGGGGATGCTGGTGAGAGTCACTGCACATTACCCTGGCGGAGCGCATTGCCTGGCCTACAAGCCGCTTGAGGAACACTTGCTCTCTAAGCCCTTCTCTCCACTTGCCAGGCACCAGGCAACCCCGAGCCCTGGAATGATAAAAGCAGACATTTCCACAGCTGGGGAACATCCTCCTGTTCTTTATCTTTCCCCACACTCCCCTCCCAGCCCTTCCCCAGCCATTTGACAACTGCCCATGGGCTGAGGCCCTGGAGAGGAGGAGGCTGTGTCTTTAAGTGTTCCGAACAGCACTGAAATGTTATGACAGTGCATCTCACAAGGGATGCCGTTTCCACGGCAACCCCACTCTAAGATAAGCAAGCCGCCTGTATTTTTTTCTGAAAGGTTGAGGAACAGGGGGGTGGGGGGAATTAGGCGAACTGTCAGCGGGTGGGACTTGAAAGCAAGAGCCATGTCCATTAATCCTTGAGCTCCGATTGCTTTATCCAGGAATGAGCCATTAGAGGAGGGAGAAGCAGGGCCCCTTCCCCGGCACCCTGTCTCGTGAACTTGAGTAGGGGTTACCTCTGGATGCATGGCAAGAGGAAGACAGAGACAGAACCATGGTCAAGTTTTGTCTGAGAAACTGCAGCCCTCTAGCCTCTACCAGGTTAACCCCTCCAGGTATTTCCTGGTATCCAGGGAGTACCTAGCCAGAAGAGCCTGGAGCTTCACATATGCATGCTTGTGTGTGTGTGTGTGTGTAGCACTTAGGGAGTGTGTGTGTGCATGTGGATGCATGTGTGTATAGAGCCCAGGGTCTTTGATATTAAGAACTCAGGCTGTGGCTGTGCGCAGTGGCTCAGGCCTATAATCCCAGCACTTGGGGAGGCCGAGACAGGTGGATCACTAAGGTCAGGAGATCAAGACCATCCTGGGCAACATGGAAAAACCCTGTCTCTACTACAAATACAAAAATTAAGTGGGCTTGGTGGTGCACACCTGTAATCCCAGCTTCTTGGGGGGCTGAGGCATGAGAATCACTTTAACCCAGGAGGCGGAGGCTGCAGTGAGCTGAGATCTCACCACTGCACTCCAGCCTGGGTGACAGGGCAAGAGTCTGTCTCAGGTTAAAAAAAAGAGAGAACTCAGGCCCTGCTCTGAGACATAAGTTCAAATTCTGGTCCTATCAGTGGCTAGGGTATTAGACAAGCTACCTGCTGAGCCCTCAGCTTCTTCGTCTATAAAATGGGGATAATAATGAAAGCACCTGCCTTGTGAGGTGTGTGTGAGGATTTAAGAGAGAATGAATGTATGGAACAGTGATCAGCACACTGCCTGTTCCACAGTAGGTGCTTAATCAGTGTGAGTTATTAACACGCATTTTCATTAAATCAATAGAGAAAATGATGCCTTCTTGGGTGAAGCATAAAGAGGGGGTCCTCACTGGCTTTAGGCCGACATTGGCATTGTCCACCCCCTCAAAGACCTGCTGCCATTTCCACCATTGGAACCCCCATCCCTGCCCCCAGGGTCTTCCCATCACACCTGGAGTCAGATCTAAATTCCTTATCGTGTCTGGCACCTGCTGGCCTCATCCTCACCACCTGGGCTCCTTCAACAAGTTCCTGTCCTCACGACAGCTGCTGTCTCCTGGGACCATTCTTTCCTCACTGGCTAACTCTAGCATGGAAGGGTTTGACATCATCCAAGGGTTGCTCTCTCATCTCCTGCTCCTGATGTTGGCATCAGGTGATGTTTAAGATGCCAGCCCTGGAGCTTCCCTGCTGGGTTCAGATCCAGGTTCCCACTGCCTGCCCAGTAATGGTAAGCCAGATGATTTCTCTAAAACTCAGCTTCCTCATCTGCAAGGTGATTGTGATGCTGTCCTGCCTCCACTCCTCCCAGCAGTATGGCAATGGGAGTGCAGGAAACCAGCTGGGAGGCTGCTACAATCGTCCAAGCAAGTTCTGGGGGTGGCTGGCCCGACACACACGTGCGAGAAGCAGGCAGTCAGCAGGTTTCCAGGGATGAGTTCATACCCATTCCCTGCCACCCCCATACTCTGGCCACTTCTGATTGCTCAAGCTTCTGGGGTCCAGACCCCATTTCCTGCCCCAGGAGCAGGAAGAAAGGATAAATCCCTTTCACCAGACCCCCTGGAGTCTTGACCTTTCAGAACCTGATTGGCTTCCATGTGGTTTGGGGCCTTGGGGTGTATAGGCATGAGATACATTGCACCCTGAGCCCACTACCAGCTGGCAGCAAGGAACTTTGGAGGTGTTGGGGTGATCTGGGACTAGCCAGGGCTCCCTGATCCCAGGCCTGCTAAATGTGGAGCTGTAGCCTGCAGACACAGCCTGTCACTGTCACTGTCTGCCCCAAACCTCAGGGGTGAGTCATTGCTGCAAATGTGCTTTCTGTTGTTTTTTGTGCCTTCTGACCTCCCTGTGGTCCCCCCGTTGCCCTTTCCATACCACATCACTGCTGCATCTCATTTACCCCAGCGTCCAGGGAACCCTGTGCCCACAGTCTGCTTTTACAGAACAGTGAGCTGAGATCTCATAGGATGGAAGGAGGAGGAGAAAACGGAGGCTGCTGGTTCTTTGCTAATTTATTTTGACAACCGTAATTTCATTTTAATTATTTATGATCATTCTTCAGAGTTCACTGGCAAGTGACCTGAGGTGTGTGTTTTGTGCAGTGGAGAAGGCATGGCAGGAGGAGATTGGTTTTCAGTTTTTATGATGTTTTTGCTGATTCATGGGAAATGGATGGCAAGGCCCTCTGCCCCAGCCTTAGCCCCACTCCTTGGGTTCCTCCTCCGTCGTTGAAGAATTATTCTCCCTTCACACAGTGGAGATAAAAGCAAGAACCTGGAGCTCAGGGTCGGTCATGAGGACTGGTGGAGTCATCGTCCCTGTTTCCAGCTGGGTTTCTTCTCCTTGGGTTTTACTGCAAACCCCTCTGCATGTGATAGCGTCCAGAATGGAACCCAGAATGTCAAGGTAGGGAGAAGGTTGGTGAGTACAGGTCTCCCCAAATCCCCTTTTATGCAAGTAAAGGGAAGTAATGACCTGAGAAGGACGATAACCTCAGTCACACAGCAACAACCAAAACGCAGATTTGCTGGGCCCAGGCCAGCCTGAGCCTACCCACCCTCTGTCTGTCCTTGAGGCTCCTGCCCTGGCTGGAGGAGGGTGGGTAGGTATCTGCTCACATGCGTATTCCCAGGCCCCAGGCCTGAGTCTGCAAGGACTTTCTCAAGCAAACGATCACTCTCTTTGAGACACTGGCTGATGGGGCATGTTCAGAACTGTGGCTTCATCAAGGCCATGGCTGGTGGGTTTCTTATGGTATTGGCTTTGAGGATTCCAAGAACATCCTCCTGCCCCTGAGTAGCGTCCTCACCTCACTTTGGTATTACAGGACCTGAAATCCTACCTGTGGAGATTTTTGCTTTTGGAGATAAGCATTACCTTCCACGTTCTGGATGTCCCTAGGAGGAGTGACTCATTAAGGCCACAGGAAATCTGTAGGAACAACCCCTTGTGTCTGTCGAGTAGGTTGTACTGTTGGCTTGTCTGATTTCTGACAACCCAGCAGACAGACAAAGCAAGACTCTTTCTGCCCATTTTATAGATGAGAACCAAGAAGGTCTAAGAAGTTGACTCCTCTAAAAGTCACATGGGCAGCAAGTTCACAAACCAGACTCTGGACATTTGAGCTCCCACTGTAGCCTGACGGGGTGGGGTGTTAGGAAATAGAAGAGGCTGAGAGGCCTGGTGAATGGGTGAGGGAGTGTGAGGGAGAAGGCTTTGGTGGGGGCCACTGTACCCGCCATTATTTCCCTCCGCATTTTGGCAGCTTGGAGAGTAGATCGGGTGGGACTATCTGAGCGATGCAAGGGCTGATGGCAAGGTGGGGGGGGGGGTAGTATGGAGAGTGGTGAAGGGGTTCTGTGCCTAAGCACCTGGGAGCGGAGTCCTGCCATGAACAAAAATCAGGGCAGGAGCAAGCAAACCTTTAACGAACGCCTCCTTGATGGGACTCAAAGATTCCTAAGGACTAGTTCTGTGCCATGTGCATCATTTTATCATCCTTGTATCTAGCAAAGGCACGGATGGGATGAGATTCTCAGGAATAGTTTGTCAAGTGCAGATGTGAATGGGGGAGGAGAAGGAGCCCCTAAAGGCATGAAAGTGAAAAAATTAGGGAGGAATTAACACTCCCCTGCCTCGGGTGAAGCGACATCTGGCCTTTCGCTAAGTGGGTGACATAGAGCACTAATGCTTGGCCCTAAGCAATTGCGCAGCAAAGAGGTTTAGGAACCAGCGTCTACTCTGCCTCCATTTCTAGAGAGTCGAGATGCTTGTTGGGTCAAATGAAAGCTCTGGTAAGTTCCGCACAAAGGAGCCTATTTAACTTGGGTTAAGCCAGCATTTCCCAGATTTTATGGATCATAGTGCCTTTTTTTTGTTGCTGCTGTTATTAACATCTGAACACACTTCTAGAAAGGCCCTTCAGGCCAGCCTCCCTCCTGTCTGCTCAGTGGCTGGCTGTCCCTGAAGAGGGCCAGAGAGGTGGGTGCCCTCCCACACTCAGCTCTTAGGAAATCACTATCTGCTGTTGAGGATTATTCTGAAGATGGTGCCATCATTAGCATCATAATATCGGCTTCACTTACTCAGTCCTTAAACTCCCAAGCAATGTGGTAAGCAGTTTTCCTGCATCTTTCATGTAAGGCTCATAGCAGCCCTGTGACATGGGCGCTGTCATCACCATCCTCTTTTCACAGACGGGGAAAGCAAGGCTTGGAGGATTAAGTCACTTGTCCAGGGTCACACAGCTGGAAAGTAGCAGAGCCAGGATGTCATCATAGAAAAGCTCAGCGCATTCCTTCCCCCAAGCCCAACCACTGCCCTGTCCTGTGACGGACTTGGTAGCCTCCCCCATCAAACCCAGACTGTGGCTAAGTCCCTCAGGGGGCCCCAGGTTTGGTGTTTGCAATTGCTAGCTTCAGTCTGAACCCCCCTGAGCAGTCCCCACCCCCTGCTCTGCCCCCAGCCTTCCTGGAACTGATGCTAAGTATATTAGAAGCCCATGGAATTGGAGAGTTTTAAACAGGAAACGGGTATAATTTTGGTCAGGAGCTCAGGCTAGCATGGGGAAGCTCTGCCAGGCACAGCCGCATCCAAAAGAAATAGAGAGGGAGTGTTTAGAGTTTCAAATTCGTGCATTTCAAGGATATGAAGATAGATAAAGGAGTTTTATTCAGCCCTGTCCAGGCTTGGCTGTCTTTGGCTTTTCTTGTTTCCCAAGTCCCTCTTTATTGAATGTGGTGAGACGGGGCTGACCAAGGGACCTTGGGCAGTGAAGCTTCATCTCATGGGACTTATCCCCACCCCCAGCCCGCCTTTGTGACTTTTTGTGTCACGCCCTGCACCCCACCCCCTCCCAGGCAACGCTGCCCCCTCCTCACCCTTGCCCTCCCTCGTTTTTTGTTCCTCTGGGAGCTCCCCACAGAGTGGGCCGCTGTGGGGGCCATCGGTGCAGAGAGGACACAATGGAACTCTTGTGAAATTGTGGGCCCCTGCCGCCCCCTCCCCAGAGGCCTGTCCAACATTCCTCAGCCTTGCCCGAGACCTTCTTGAACCCTCGTCCCCTTGGAAAACCAGACTAAACTGGTCTTGTGGGGAGAGGGTTTTTGTCTGCCTAAGGAGCCTGTCCTGCACCCCACCCCAACTTCGGAGTGGCCACTGCCCGTGCACGCCCCATACCACGGTCCAAGCGACATACCCACAACACCGTGCCAACCTCAGATTTCAAGGTTTTATTAGATTAGCAAGTTCATTCTTCACTCAGCTCTCCCCAGCCCCCATTCAAACGCATTTGAATTCCACAAACATCTGTTAGTCCCCTCAAGTGAGGGAAAAACATCAATGAGCCGGCAGTAGCTCCAGGTGGAGGGGGGACTGTGCTAGGGGGATGGATGGCCCTCCCAGGCCTATTGCGTGGGACACAACATTGATTGGGTGTTTATTAGGTGTCAGCGATGATCTGTGTGGTCGCAGCAACCGCATGAGGTAGGTGCCACTATTTTCCCTTCCTACTAAAGAGGAAACTGAGGCATGAGGAGTGATGACCTGTTCCTATGTCATCAGTCAGGAAGTGGCAGAGCCAGGATTTGAACCCAGGCAGGCTGCCATTGGAGCTGCTCTTAACCACCCACTGTGTTTATTAGAATGCTTGGAAAGTATTTATTTATTGAGATGGAGTCTCACTCTGTCGCCCAGGCTGGAGTACAGTGATGCGATCTCGGCTCACTGCAACCTCTGCCTCCCAGGTTCAGGGAATTCTTGTGACTCAGCCTCCCAAGTAGCTGCGATTACAGGTGCACGCCACCAAGCCTGGCTAATTTTTTGGGTATTTTTTTTTATTTTTAGTAGAGGTGGGATTTCACAATGTCAGCCAGGCTGGTCTTGAACTCCTGACCTCAGGTAATCTGCCTGCTTCAGCCTCCCAAAGTGCTGGGATTACAGGCCTGAGCCACTGTGCCCGGCCTGGCAGGGCCAGGTACTCTCTGCCACTAGAACAGCCTCTCCCCAGGGCTCATGCTTTAAGATTCATAACATACTTTCACGCCGCAGTCTTCAGGATGACCGTGTAGGTATTAGAGGACCCATTCTGTTGATGGAGAAACTGAGGTTCGAAGAGGTGAAAGGCATTGCCAGAGGCCCCAGAGCTGGTGGATCTGGCAGATCTGGGGTTGGAGCCTCTTCTGGCTCATTTCCATCCCAACTGAGACCTCAGCTCAGTGTCAGGACTCAATACCTGTGCTGTAAATGAAAGCCTGGTTACCCGCAAGAGACCGGGGCTGGGTGAGCCCAGGGCCCAGGGCTAGGTGAGCCCCCACCACCTCAGCATCCCCCCCTGCCCCCATCTGGGTAAGAACAGGCTGCCTGAACCTGGTTCAGTGCTTGCCCTGGCTGTATAAAGTCCTTCTTCCAAAGGGCCTGTATTTGTGCAGGATGGTAGGCTTTGCTCAAAGCTCATTTGCAGCTGTTCTCTGCCAGAGCCTCTTTCTGGGCTGTGCAGCAGGATGTCCGGTGACACCTGTCTGCAGAAGTTTCTGGTCTCCTGACCTGGAACAGATTTGCCCAACCCCCTTGGAGCCCCTTCCTGAGAAGAGGGCTTTCTGGGATCAGGGACGGGTGGGGGTAGGGACTTCTCAGGCAGTCAGTGGGGTCATAAATTGGGGCTAATTGCAAAGCTTGCTTCCACAGAGACTCAGTGTCTGCCCAGAGAGTCCGTCTCCTGGGAAAAGGCCAAGAGAACACAATGAGTCTTTGCCATGCAGGGGCCCTCCTGGGCCTCGAGGGGCTGGGGTTTGACCCCACGTCTCAGAGCCGCACAGACTGACAAGGGCAGAAACAGGACCAAACCTCACATCTTCTGACCCCCAGGCTGAAGATTTTTAAAGTGCACAGTTCTTCCTGGTATCTACGGAGGATTGGTTCCATGGGTGCTAAAATCTGCAGGTGCTCAAGGCCTTTAGAGTATTTGCTTATTTATTTATGTATAAATAGCTTCCAAATCAGGATCCTTGGCTTGTTAGGGCTCAGCAGTTGGTACATGGGGGTTCACTGTAATATTCTCTCTGCATGTGCTTGAAAACTTCCAAAAGTAAGAGTTCACATGCTAAATGAATGTTACCACTTCAGAAAGGCTTTTGCAGAACAAAAACATAGACTGGCATTCTCCTCTACAGTCCCTGCTTCGCCTCCTCCACAGAACTTACTCTAACATGAGGCTCTTATCTGTCCATGTCTGCCTCTGTCCCTGGAGTGGAGTTTCCTGCATTTGCTTCATTTACAGGTATCTCTGTATCTGCCAGCACAAAGCTGGGCATATAGAAGGTACCCGGTACATACCTGTGGAGGGAAATAATATCCATATGGCATCTGGAAAAACCACATTAGCTTCACAGAGTTGGTGGGGAATCATGGGAAAAATGAACAAAAAAATCTCCGTTAAGTTAGCAGTGCCTCGGGGTGGTGGTGAAGAGTGCCAAAGACAGAAGGAAGCTGCCTAATTTGAAACCCAGCTCTGTTTTCCCAGTGACCAGTGACCTCGGAGGAGCTACTAGCCTTTTCCAAGCCTTTACCTGTTTTGTTTTGTTTTGTTTTGTTTTGTTTTAAGACAGAGTCTCGCTCTGTCACCCAGGCTGGAGTGCAGTGGCGAAATCTCAGCTCACTGCAACCTCCACCTCCCGGGTTCAAGCGATTCTACTGCCTCAGCCTCCTGAATAGCTGAGATTTGAGCTACACACCACCATGCCTGCTAGCCTTTATCTCTTTACGTATAGAATGGTGGTAAGAATAGTTCTAGCTGCCAGCTTCAGTGGCTCACGCCTGTAATCCCAGCACTTTGGAACTCCGAGGTGGGAGGATCAATTAAACCCAGGAGTTCAGACCAGCCTGGGCCACATAGTGAGACCCTGTCTCTACAAAACATAAAAAACATCAGCTAGGCATGGTGGTGTCCGCCTGAGGCCCCAGCTACTCAGAAAGCTGAGGTGGGAGAATTGCTTGAGGCTGGGAGGTCAAGACTCCATGAGCCATGGTCAAGCCACTGCACTCCAGCCTGGGTGACAGTGAAACCTTGTCTCAAAAATAAAAAGGATTCCAGCCATCGGTGTTCACAAATGCCATCATGCATGCACTTCCCTGCCAGGTCTTAGCTCTCCCTCAATGGGAAGCACATTAGGACCTGGAGAGTCTCTCCTCAAGGTGGAAAAGGCAATAGAGGGGGAGTTTGGGGAACAGACCGTGGGATCCAGCAGCCCCTGGGGGTCTTTGATGGGTCAGGAACCCTGCAGGAGAGGAAACAGCAGATAAACACAAAGGCTCTGAGATGGGTTCTGACCTGAGAAGCGAAACACAAAGTGGCGGAGGTGGGTGAGGGAGAGCTGTGGGAGGTGAAGTGACGGGCAGTGGTGGGGACTGCAGGGTCTTGAAGAGTTTGGCGTTATTCTAAGTGCAGTGAGAAGGCTTCAGAGGGTTTTAAGCAGAGGAGCTCCAGGTTCTAATTTGCATTTTAAATAAATCCCTCTGGCTGCTGCATGGAGAATGGATTATCCGAGCAAAAGTAGGAGCCGGAGACCACAGGAGATGGAAGTCAGGGCTGCCTCCCAGCCCCCACTGGATGGAGCAGACGGGAGTGGGGCAGGTGGTAAGCACTGCACACACACACACGCACACACACACGCAGGCACACACATGCAGGCACACACACATACACGGACACACACACATGCAGGAACACACACGTGTACGCACACACATACACACACACACAGCCTCTGGCGGGTTGGGGCTCAAGACTTGGGGAGAGGTGGCTGGGGCTGCAGGTGGTAGAGGCTATGGGTAGGGACTCCAGGAGCTCTAGATGAGAGGTCCAGTTTGTCCAGACTTGTTCCCAAAATGCTGGGATGGAAGAGGAAATAGTGAAAGCAAAATGATACAAAGTGCTTTACTAGAGAAGTCTTCCCAGGAGTCAGCTCAGACCCATTCCTTTTATTATTGTTGTTCATCGTATTGCTCTGATTTTAACGTTGAGCTGCTTTGATAAACAGATGCACCAGCTCCAAGTTGGTGGGGACAGTGGAGGGGTCCGTGTTTAGGGAGAGTAATGGCGGAGGCATGGGGCGCAGGTGAATCTTTCACTCATCACTCAGTGATTGAGGGCTTGACACTTTTCAGGCCCTACTATGTGTTAAAAGTTATTCACTGGGCTATAAAACCAAGTTTCTGCCCCGTAGGAATTCAGCCTCGTAAGAAAAGGGAGTGTATGCAGACCGTAACACAAGGCTGATTCGAACACGGCAGGGGCAGCATTCACACAAGTGGTGAAGGCTTTTCCGAAGACAGAAGTCGGCAGAGAAGCCAAGAAAGGCTTTACTGAGGTGGCCTTGAAGGACAGGGGCTGGGAAGATAGCATTCTGGGTGAAGGGACAGCATTTGCCAGTGCTTAGATGTAGGAAAGCATGGGGTTGGGGGGATGTATTTTTTTAGCAAAGAAGATATAACCCCTTTGGTGGGGATTCTGGGAACGTGTACCACATGTGCAAGAGTAGGGAAACAATACATCAGAGAGGGAGGTTGAGGCCAGCGTACAAAAGTTCTTGAATGCTGAATTGAATTTGGGCTGAATTGTTTTGCCATCAGGAGTCTTTGAAAGTTTTGGATCAGGCCAGTGGTCTGGAGATATGGCTCCGAGAGAGGGTAGAGGATGGACTGAAAAGGTGAGAGGCTGTAACAAGTTGTCTACTGCAATAGTCCAAGCAACAGAAGGTGCCGGCTTCAAGTGGAGCAGGGGACCGTGGGGTGGAGATGAGGGGGCTGATGCAGGAGGTAGCAGGACAACTCTGTAGGACTTTGGAATGAATTGGATGAGGCAAGAACAGAAATGCTCTCAGTCTCTGAGTATTTGGGCTGAGATGCCTAGATTATTGAGGCTGCTAAGAAAAATGGTGGGAACTCAGAGGACAGAGGAAAAACTAATGAGGGGGTACAGAGAAATGATAAACTCAGCTTTGGGCAAAGAAGTTAGGATTCTTACTCCATCAGCCTTCCTACAGCAAAACCGCATTCCAGTAGTATTCTCTCAGCACTTTGATGGAAATTTGACCAGCATTTATTACACCTGAAAAATGAGAATAGAATGTCACCAGCCCACTGAGCCTGCCTGTGTTGTCTGTATCAGATGACATTGCTGTTGATCTTTACTTTGCTGCTTTGTCTCTTTCTGCTCCTGGATGGTAAATTTCTTGAGGACTACAGGCAGAGGCCACATCCATTCTTTTTTGACTTCAGTAGACCCAGGATACAGCACCGTCAGCGCCTGGCAATGGACGGGGTCAACAGATATTTGTGGACTGAAGGAAATAAAGGAGGGAGAGAGGAAAGGAGGAATGTCTTATCCATCTCAGGTCAGCACAGAGCCTAACCCTCAGAAGCTCCATAACTAACATCTGGGGGCCAGTGAGCAGCGGCCAGGGGATTCTTGGCAGGCTGAGGTTTTTAGAGCTTCCCTCTGGTAGCTGCTGTGCTTGCAGGGGTGTGTTTATTTTTAAGGTCTGAATCTAAATTTTTCTTTCAAGTCCAAAGGCTTTACAAACCGCAGCCTAAAACAACAACTGGATTGCATTTCCAAGGAGAAAGGGTGGGGGTGGGGAGAGAAGGAAAAGGAGAACGCAAGAGAACCTCTCCACGGTCCACACCATAGTGAGTTCGGAAATGGAGGTAGAGTTAGAAAAACAGAATGGGCTGTTTAAGTGAGACGAGCAAGAAGCCCAGCCCCCAGGGAGGGCCTGTGGAGGATGCAGGGGAAGAAGTCAGTTTATGGAGAAATAAGAGATTTTCTCCTGGTCAGCTGCTAGCAGGGCAGCCACGGCTGCCCTTGGTCAGGGGAATCAGGAGTGACTGTCTGGCTACCTTGTTAGTGGCGGGGTGGGGGAGGTCCTCCCAACTATGGGCGGAGCAGCTGGCATTGGACACTGACCAGCAGAAACAGCTGGTTATCGCTTTTCATAAAGATTATGTCTGATCAATGCCTGGATGAAGCTCCTTGGCAGAAAGAAAGGCAGCTCTAAATGGGAGCGGCAGATGCATGCATCTGTTGGGAAAGCCAGGGAGTACGTACCGAGGGATGTGGCTAAAGACAGGTGGCGTTTCTGGCCACTTCTCAGTTTTTTGTGATGCAGAAATAAATATATATGTAAGCTGCTTCCACAGAGGCATTTTCTGGGTGCTGGAAAATGAGGGAAGTTTTGGTGGGAAGGGTCTTGATGCCTAGCCTCATATTCTGGCTCCAGTTTCCAGGAAGCTCCTGTTCTTCTCAAGATGAGATTGAGGCCCCGGGCCAGGGAGGTTGAGTTCGAGTCCCATGCTGAGCTTTACTAATAGTGGGATCTCAGCTCAGTCACATGGTCTCCCTGGGCTTCCATATTTGCCGTCTGTAGTAATTTGCTAGGGCAGGTGTAATGAACACCCACAAACTGGGTGGCTCCAAACAGAAGAAATGTAATCTCTCACAGTTCTGGAGGCTAGAAGTTCAAAGTCAAGGTGCTGGCAGGGTCGCGCTCCCTCTGAAGCCTCGAGGGAAGAACCTCTCTCCTTGTCTCTTCCAGCTTCTGTGGGTTGCTGGCCGTCTGGCATTCGTGGTTTGTAGACACATCACTCTAATGACATGGCCATCTTCCCTCACTGTGTCTGTCTCTCTGTGCCTCCTCTCCTCTTACCAAGACACAGTCACTGAATTTAGTGCCGACTCTAATCCAATAGACCTCAACCTCACAACCTCCAGAGACTCTTTCCAAATAAGGTCCATGCAGAAGTTTTGGGTGGACACAAATTTTGGGGGCACACTATTCAACTCTGTACACCTTACTCTTTTTTTTCCTAATTTTTCTTTTTGGAGACTGAATCTCACTTTATCCCCCAGGCTGGAGTGTAGTGGTGCGATCTCGGCTCACTGCAACCTTCGCCTCCCAGGTTCAAGTAATTCTCACACCTCAGCCTCCCGAGTAGCTGGGATTACAGGTGCATGCCACCGTTTCTGGCTAACTTTTTATATTTTTAGTAGAGACAGGGTTTCGCCATATTGGTCAGGCTGCTCTCAAACTCCTGACCTCAGGTGATCCGCCCATCTCAGCCTCCCAAAGTGTTAGGATTGACAAGCTTGAGCCACCATGCCTGGCCAATCTTTTAAAGCATTGTTATACTGTATGAAGCCAGACATGGGTACTTCCTAAACAGTTATTAGGTGCCTGTTGGGTGCGTAGTGCTGGAGAAGCACAAAGATAAGGAAGACACTGTTCTGGATTTGCCAGCCTCATTTGTCACAAGCCAACTTGAGCTCAAGTTGTGCTAGGTCTGTTAGAATGGGCGGGGTGGGTCTGAGGAGCCAGACTTTGTCCAAAACATGTAACTGCTGAAGAAGGAACACCTGTAGTGTTTGTGTGAGACAGCCTCCAACTTGCTTGGATGTTTAAAGGAAATTGTGAAAGCCCTTTTTTCAGTGTAACTTGTTCCACTCCACTATAAAAATCTGTCTAACTCATCCTGGGGCTGAAGGAACATTTTCTGATTCCAGAGACTCTCTCCAACAATTGTTGGAACTTCGGTTGAATAATCTAGGAAGTCTTTGGCAGATCTAAATCAAACAGAACTTTTCGAGCTGGTTCCTTCAACACCTCCAGAGCAGGGAAGAAGTATATTAGCAATAAGAGGCATGTGGTATGTCAGACAATTTTAGGAGGCACTCACATGAACTGGAACGCTTTTTATTTCAATGGTTATATAGCTATCTGAGTATTTGATGAAGTATATTTAGCTCGTAAAACCCATGGTTTTCTGAACAGTGCTGCTTAAGACAAAGTTTAAAAAATGAGTTGGGTTTAAGTCATTTGAAAGAAAAAGATTCAGTGAAGGACAGTACAAGCCAGGGACAGTGGCTCATACTTGTGGTCCCAGCTACTTGGGAGACTGAAGTGGGAGAATCACTTGAGGCCAGGAATTGGCATCCAGCCTGGTTAACTAGCAAGACCCTGTGTCTTAAGAAGGAAAGAAGCCAGGCACAGTGGCTCCTGCCTGTAATCCCAGCACTTTAGGAGGCCGACGCAGGTGGATCACTTGAGGTCAGGAGTTCGAGACCAGCCTGACCAATATGGGGAAACCCTGTCTCTACTAAAAAATACAAAATTAGCCAGGCATGGTGGCGCATGCCTATAGTCCTAGCTACTTGGGAGGCTAGGGCAGGAGAATTCCTTGAATCTGGGAGGTGGAGTTTGCGGTGAGCTGAGATTGTACCACTGCACTCCATCCAGCCTGGGCACAAGAGCAAAACTACATCTCAAAAAAAAGAAAAGAAAAGAAAAGAAAAGAAAAAAGAAAAGAAAAGAAAGAAAAGAAAAAGAATAGCAAGGTGGGATATAGAGAGGGTAAAATGAGTGAATGAAAGTAGTATTCAGTGGGTGTGGGTATTGCAAAATTCCTTAGGGAGTTGTGGGTCAACTCAAGTTTGGAAATTACAGGTTGAGTGGATTAGAGACTGTGGCATTGGTACTTGGGTTTGAATCTCTGCTCTGCTGCCCACTGGCCTGGTAACCTCAGACAAGTCACTAATGCCTTTGAGCATCAGCTTCCCCATCTGTTAAGTAGGAGTGGAAAGAGGCTTCGTGGCCCAGCTGAGCATCCCTGTGGAGCGCTGGACTCAGAGGGAGGGCTGATGTGGGCTCCATGTGGCCTCCAGTGGGACAAGAAGACAGACATGCACCCCATCTGCTCAAGGGTTACTCGAAGGAGGGGGCTGCATGGGGTGGCTGGGTTCCGAGGCTCTGAGCTGGGCATCTCAGCTAGAATGCTCCCGGCCCTATTTCAGTGTGGTCTCAGGAGGCAGCACTTGAAGATCCAAGACTGAAATAGGGCCGGGAGCAGATATTGTTTTAGTAATACAGGAAGCTTTGGTTTGATTTTTTGTATAAGCCCCTATTATGCGCCAGGTGCTTCACATGAATGTTCATTGTTTCTGCAACAACCTCATGAGGAAAGCGGTATCATTCCCATTTTACAGATGAAGGCATTGAGACTCAGAGAGCTGAAGTAACTTAACCAAGGTCACACAGCTGGAAGAGGTGGTGCGAGGATTGGAAACCTCTACCATCTTCCTCCAGCATCTTGGGGGTGGCTGTTTCCAAACCCGGATTCAGACCACAGCTGTGATGATGGACAGACCCAGTACAGGAGGGAGAGACAGGAAATTGACCAGAAAATCCTATACCTGTGTAAAGAACAGCCTGTTTATGAGTAAGGATCCCCTAGGCAAAGGCATCCACAGGCTCTGCTCATTTCCCCAGAGTTTCTAGAGCAAGGACACTGGGAATCGTCACCTGATCTGTGGCTTTCACTTTTCTCTGAGGCACAAGAGTAAGTGACATTGTCCAAATACATTCTCTAGAGACCATGGGGGAGGGAGGTGAAGACGTGGAACGGAGAGATGGAATCTCAGGAGAGCAGAAAGCAATTTGAACATGAAGTTACTCTCTGGGGCCTGACAGCTGTGTGGAGAAAAGGATATAATTTAACGTTTCTTGGAAATTGATATTCTCACTTCCCAACGGATCTGGGTTTGTGGACAGATCTGGGTTCCGTCTCCCTCACCATGCTTTGTGATAACTGCTGATGATCCATATTCGCCTGAGATTTGCATTTCGCGCAGACTTTTTGCTTGAAAACAGGCCTGTGTTATTTGGCACTTGGGTCTGTTGCGGGTCTCAAGCATCATCCTTGAACTTTGCACCGTGACTGCTTTCCAGGCTTACACCCCTTCAGAAATCGTGGTCATGGTAACAGCTAACACTGATTCTATAGCAATTAGCATGGGTCAGACCTTGTTCTAAGCACTCCGCGTATCCTAAATTGTTAATCCTCACCATCACCACTGATGTAGGTACAATGAGCACTGTTTTACAAACGAGGCACAGAGAGGTTAGGTGACTTTTCAAGGCCACACAGCCCATCTGTGGTGGAAGCAGGAATAGAACCAGAGTCTGCCTTCTTAACACTGTGCCATTCTGAGTTTCCCAGGAGTTCCTTTACACACATCCATCATGCACTCCAGAGATGTCCATCACTGAGTTTATCATGCTGGGGGACATTCATATATTTTTCCATTTATCTCCAACCAGAGGTCTCTGAAGCTGTGGCACGAGCTTATTCATTCTGCATCCCCAGGAGCCTGCATGGCACCTGGCAAATGGAGACTATTCCATCATGTTCTTGTCACAAAAGGATTCCAATCTGAAATTCACTTTCAGGGAAATTCACGTCATTGGCTTCCCAGGAATTGGGAAGGAACCATTTGAGAAGCAGAGAGCCACAGGTCCATGGATGCAGCTGGATGTCAGGACACGGGCCCGAATTACCCAGCTTCTTGCTTGACGCTGAACGTTAGTACAGAGCTGAGGTGCATTGCTGAATCTCGAGGGGGTGCTTGGAGTGTGTATCTCAAGAGATGTGGTAGCTCTTCTGGATGATGGTAGGGAGTATGCCTTGGGCAAGGCAGGGTGGCACCATGGCTTAGAGCAGCATGCACTTCCGATCTGGCTCTACCACTGATTTTCTTTAAACCTCAGGTTCCACATATGTAAAATGGGTTTGTTATGGGGAATAAGTGAGATGCACAGTAAAACGTGTTCAACACAGCAGCTGACCCATAGGTCCTCAGTAAATGTTAGCTTATATTGTCAAAATCACTTTCTCATCTAGCACTCATTGGGTCCTCACACACCCCTGCAAGGCCCCATTTGACAGAGGCGAAAACAGCGTAAAAGTGATTGCCTGAGGTCATAGGGTTAGGAAGAGATGGAGTGAGACCAGACTTGGAGTCCGGCTCATAAACCAGTGCCTTCATCCCATCCACCCTTTCACCTTCATATCACTGGGAAAACTCAGGCTTTCCTTACATTGTTTTTTCTCTTTCCAGAAACCATTCATTGAGATGAAATGCACATAACATACAATTAAGCATTTTAAAGTGCGTGATTTAGTGGCATTCAGCTCATTCACAGTGTTGTGCAGCCTCCACCTCTGTCAAGTTCCAAAACATTTCCATCATCCCGTATCCATCAAGCAGTTTCTCCCCACCCTCCTCTTTCCCCCGCCCTTGGCAACCACCAATTTCCCTTCCTTCTCTATGGATTTCCCTATTCTGAGTAGTTCATATAAATGGAGTCAAACACTATGTGGCCTGTTATGTCTGGCTTCTTCTTAGCCTGTTTTTGGGGTTCATTTCTGTTGTAGTAGGTATCAGAACTTCATTCCCTTTGTGGCTGAATAATATTCCATAGTATGTATATATCATAATTTGCTTATTCATCTGTTGATGAATATTTATTTCCATCTTTTGGCTGTTGTAAACAGCACTGCTATGTGTGAGCACCTGTTTTCAATTTTTTTGTTTGTTTGTTTGTTTTTTGAGACAGGATCTTACTGTGTCACCCAGGCTAGAGTACTGTGGCTCGATCTTGGCATGGCTCACTGCAACCTCCTCCTAGGCCCAAGCCATCCTCCCACCTCAGCCTCCCAAGTAGCTGGGACTACAGGCACATGCCACCATGCCAAGCTAATTTTTTTTTTCCAGAAAGGGAGTTTTGCCATGTTGCCTAGGCTGGTCTTGAACTCTTGGGCTCAAGTGATGTGCCCTTCACGGCCTCCCAAAGTGCTGGGATTACAGGTTTGAGCCACCTTGCCCAGCCTGTTTTCAATTATTTTGGGTATATAATGTTTTCCGTATATTTTTAAAGAACAAGCGGAAGTAAGCTACACTGTCGTTTTGTAATATGATGCAACCAGTAGGCATTTCTAATGGAAGAATTTGGCTGATATCTGTCTCATCCCTAAACAATAACAGGCTTCCTGTTCTACAGACACAGTTGAAACTCTTTTATATCCCTAGTCAATAATTGGAGATTTTCTTTTCCCCCTGGCACGAACTTGGCTCACTGCAACCTCTGCCTCCGGGGTTCAAGCAACTCTCCTGCCTCAACCTCCCAAGTAGCTAGGATTACAGGCTCCCACCATCATGCCCAGCTAATTTTTTTGTACTTTTAGTAGAAGTGGAGTCTCACCATGTTGGCCAGGCTGGTCTCGAACTCCTGACCTCGTGATCCGCCTGCCTTGGCCTCCCAAAGTGCTGGAATTACAGGTGTGAGCCACCATGCCCAGCCAGTAATTGGAGTTTGAACACACACACACACACACACACACACACACACACACACACACACACATTCCCCTACCTGCCTGTGCCTTCTCATACTGGAGATTGCATCTCTGTTGATGTTTACTCACATAATCTGATGTTTTGTTTTTTAACTGCCTTCATTAGACACTCAGCACCATTCACTGGAAGTGAAAAGAGAGAGGGAGGGAAAGGTGCACTCTACAATTAGCCTTGGAAAGGGAATCAGAAATGTAAGCACAATTAGTCTCCTAGTGATAACCTCCTTGATGGCATGTACCATGTTTTTGTTTTTTTTGTTTTTGTTTTGAGATGGAATGTCACTCTTGTTGCCCAGGCTGGAGTGCAGTGGTGCGATCTCAGCTCACGGCAGCCACTGCCTCCCAGGTTCAAGTGATTCTCCTGCCTCAGCCTCCCAAGGAGCTGGGATTACTGGCACCTGCCACCATGCCTGCCTATATATATATTTTTTGTATTTTTAGTAGAAATGGGGTTTCACCATGTTGGCCAGGCTGGTCGAAAACTCCTGACCTTAGGTGATCCACCCTCCTCAGCCTCCCAAAGTGCTGGGATTACAGCCATGAGCCACCGCGCCCGGCCTATGTTTTGTGCTTTTGAAAGAACATTTCCTTTAGCCCTGAGTATAAAGTCAGGGCTCTGCAAATATTTGTTCTAATAGTTAATCATAGCACTATTTTGATGTGCTGACAAGTTCCTTAATGAAGATGGCTGCTATCGGTAAAATAAGGAACTCCCAGAACAGAAGGGTCGGCTCAGTCCCCAGGATGACAGCTGTCCCAGTTAACCCTGTGAGTGGGCAGGGCTGGCAATGCCATGTGCTGCTAGTGGCCAAATTTGGTGGAAACTGGCTCTGTGGTTTCCTTCTTTGGTCACTCTCAATGAGTAATCAAACAAGCTTACCCAGAGACCACCTCCCAGGTCTCTGCCAGGTGGGCCTGCAAGTTGAGGGCATCCTCCATCCTGTATAGCCAGGCAGGTCTTACTAAGGCAAAGAGCATGCACTTTGCAGATCTGCAGGCCTGAGTTCCAAACCCAGCCTGGCCACTTCCTGGCTGTGGGACCTTGGGCAAATGACTCAGCCTCTCTCGGCCTCAGGTCCCTGATAGGGTTACAGGAGTGATGACATGAGCTCTAGCTTGTAATGTGCTCAGTGAGGTGCTTGGTGTATACTAGGGCTGAGCTCTGTGACTGTCGTTGCTATGCCCTTTCCCTCCTTCCTTCCTGCTGCGTGTATGATACAGGACCAACCTGTGTCTGATGTGGAACTGATGCTGCGGTTAAACTGAAGGACTCCTGTGCTCTCACGACGTCAGTCCAGTAGGGATGAAACATAAACAGACTCACAGAGGGCGCACCACGTGCTGCTGGAACCCAGGAGAGGTGGCACAAACTCTGATGGGGGCCCATCTTCACAGACCCCCTAATCTGGTTCCTAGAGAATGAACTGTGGAAAGGGTGAGGCTAACATTCCTACTGCCCCCTCACTGACCCCACCTGCAAAGGGTGCCAGTCGTCATCAAGGCACAGTCCAGGTTCATGAAATAGCTTCACTGGTTTCGAGGAGAGGCTACAGGGCTCTTAGACAAAGCGGGTATCTGAGGGAGGGAAAGGGGATCACACACACACACACACACACACACACACACACACACACACACACAATCTATTGCTTATTTGCCCTGAGAGAAATTAATGCTTCCTATGTTGAATCAGGGGGCAAAGCCCTGTGTCTGTATGTGGCTCCCCGACACCCCCCTGCTCTTTTTGGGGACCCATAGCCCTCACCTTGCAGCAGCCCGCTGGCTGTCTCTCTGTGCTCAGCTCCCTCGGTCTTCCAGGGAATGGGCTGCCTTGACTTCTCCCAGTTCTGCCAGTCCATTCCTGGCCTCAGCAGCCTGGTACTTCCTTCTCCTGCAGGCCAGGCACCCGGCCAGGCTGCTTCTGGAGAGATGACCCCGAGCAGAGGAAGACCAGCTGGATGCCCTGTGGGCAGGAAGCCACGGGCCACAGTATGAGGACGGACACAAAGAAGAGGGTGCACTTTGAGTGGACACGGGCCAGATCCTGGCTTCGTTTTCACCATGTGATCAGGGCAAGTCAGGGAACCTCTCTGAGCCCTGGTTTCCACAGGGAGAAAGTGGGAATCATGCTGCTTTTTGCATTTGTGGGGTTAAGATAATGTATATAAAATGCCTGGCACAGTTCAAGTGCTCAGCACACGTGGTTATGAGCACCAGGCGAGTGAATTGGAGACAGGCTTGCACTTTCCCATGTCCGGGAGTGGCTGCCAAGGGACTTTTAAAATTTCTGCTCAGCAGGCAGTGCTTGGAGGAAGACTTCTGTGAACTGGCTTTGTGCCTCTCCTTGCTGTGTGACCTTGTACAAGACACTTGTTCTCTCTGAATGAGGTTAAAAACGGAATTGTACAACCACTATCAACTCCAGGGTCGCAGCTGCATGCATGACAAAAATACACCTCAGAGGCTGTTATTTTGCAAGATGTACAAAACCTTGCCTGGAGAGGCCCAGGAAGGAGTGCATAGACCAGAGGGCAATGAAGACAGAGGGCGGCGCTGAGCTGAGAGAGCCCTCCTGGGTCCTCTGCACATCTGGGATCCGCCCAGACCTGGAGAAAAGCCTGCGTAATGCAGGGGCCAAGATGGGAACATAAAAATCAAGGGTGCAGAGATCCTGGGAACCGGGCCTTGCAGATAGATCCCTCAGGGATCGTCAAACTTTATAAAGCAGCAAAGCCACTTTTTCAAAGGAAACCCCAAATAGAAAACAGACAAAAGCCAAAAAGGAGTCCTCAGGCGGTTTCATTCTCATTGTTTGGTGGAAAATGCTTCATTGTTTGTGGCATCTCTGCAGAGCACCAGGATGGAGGTTCCCAGACTTCATTTCCTTTACCAATACATTTTTTTAAAGTTAGGATTGCCATCTGCATCTGGTTGCCCACCTCTTCCTGTTACAGAATAAGGATTTTTTTTAAGACAACAACCATCTCATATCAACATTATTTCTTAGAGGAAAGAATATTTGCCCCTCTTCTAACCCCCTAGATAGGAAGAACTGGGCGTTACAATGAAGACACGCGGCTCCATGAAAACTCACTGTCTTGTCTTGAGTTTTCTCACTTGCTCATTTGAAAATTGCAGCAGCAGAGCAGGATGTGTGAACCCCTTCCAGAAGGTTTCCAGCCACATGGTTTGAAAAGCATTGACTAGTCCCAGTGCTCATTTTAAAGATATGCAAACTGAGATCCTGAAAATAATACAGTGCACTCACTCTGCAACACTTTGTGTCTGTGCCCTGCTGTGCACCAGGCCTGAGTTAATACTGGGGCTTCAGAGAGAAACACCATCTATAAGGGTCCCACAGGGAGTTGGTGGTAGAATCCATCCGTCCATCCGTCCATCCATCCATCCATCCATCCATCCATCCATCTGTCTGTCTGTCCGTCTGTCCATCCATCCATCTATCCATCCATCCATCCATCCATCCCTCAATCCATCCATTCATCCATCCATTTCTCAATCCATCCATCCATCCATCCATCCATCCATCCATCCATCCATCCATCCATTCATCTATCCATCCACCCATCCACTCACTCATCAATGGGAAATTGTATGGCCACTACAGTAGACCAGCTAGGGGTAGAAGCTATGAACAGAGCCTACAAGGAGGTACTGCCTACTGGGTTTAAAGTCGGGTAGACCAGGCTGCTAAAACTAAAGGAAGCAAGTAAATAAGATAATCTCAGAGAGTAAACAGTGATGCAAAGATGATGAAATATGATAAGATGGAAGGTAACAATGGGGGCTGGTTGGTTGTGTCCCTCTGATGAGAGGACATTTGTGCAAAGATGACCTGAACCATGAGAAGAATCTCACTAAGCAGAGAGCCGGCAGAAGAGCATTCCAGGCAGAGGAAAAGTGCCTGGGATGCTCTTCTGCCAGGTAGAAAGGGGCTTGGCATGGGGCATGGTAGTGGAAGATTAGAGTGGCAGATGGTGGAGCCTGTCAGAGGCTTCACTGTGGGCCTAGGCAGGGCTTAGCAGGCAGACAGCTAGGCTCCCACCTGTAATGTGGTGCAGGTACTTCTGGGGGCTTCCAGGCCCACTGGGACCTGCCTTCTATATTGACACATGGATCCAGGCACAGACTACAGTGATCCATGGGCTGGATGCATCTCTCTCCTCATTTTAATGCCCTTTTCAATCTATCTTGGGTCAGAAACAAGGGACCAAAATGAGCCCATCTGCACTCCCAGAAGGTGACTGAGAATTGAGGCTTAAGGCTGAATTCTCCAGCTCCGATGCTGATCAGCCCCTCTTCAGGGGTTGCTGGACTGTGGGCTGGGTGGGGGCACCCTCAGGTTTAGGGTGTGTGGTCTGGAGACTTGCCTAGCCAAGGTGTCTTCTTTTGTCCCTGGAGTGTGTGGTGTGTGAAGGGGCGTCTGTGGAGTTGAGGGCTCATGGGATTTGGTTACTCATTTAACCATTATGTGTTGAGCACTTACCTGTGCTCAGGGGATTGTTCTAAAATGGCCCCAGGGATACCATGATGATGATGATAAATATATACATGCCTTAGATAAAGTCAGGCCATGGTCAGTGCCCAGAAAATAAAAGGCACATGATGGAGGAGCAGGGAGGGTGTGGGAGACTTCAGATCACTGGGCGGGACGGCTTCTCTTGGAGGAGGGGGCAGTTGAGAGCCAAGCTTGGTAGCCCACCAGCCATGTGTCATCAGGAGAAGTGTGCCCGGCCAAGAGACCAGCAAAGGCAATGAGGTGGGCACAAGAGGAGGCTGGGTGGCTGGGTAGAAGGAGCAGAACAGATGATGGAGTCTCACGGAGCCTTCTCCCCAGTGTATCCAGAAAACAAAATCAGTTTCCACCAGCAGCACAAATGCAGTGGGGAAAGCACCAGCATATAAAAACCCAAGCTCTTACGGTGCCTTCCTGTGTGACCTGGGGCAAGTTTATTGCCCACTCTGGGCCTTAGTTTCTTCTCTGTCAACAAGACTGCTGGACTATAGGAGGGATGATAAATCACTTTTATTGTTAGCAGCAATATAGACCAATGATAGCAGCTGCCAAGGCACTGGACCAAAAAGATGCATTGAGCTCCCTTCCAGGTGGATCAGCAGAGAGTACCGTAATTGATTAGTGATGTCTGCCATGGGTGAGAACCAGGAGGCAGTTGCATGCATGCCACACATTTGCCATTCCTGGGTCACCTGTGACTGAAATTGTCTAGAGACTGCACTGGATATGCATGTGCTTGTACCAGCTTCAGCATCTGTGTCTTTTCCCCTCTGGTTCATCAGAGTTGAGTGCTGTGTGTGCTCTGGCACAGATGAACATCAGAGAATAATAGCAGCTGATGTGCAATGCTGCCTTTGTGTTGACACAAGGCCCTGGTGCTCATAGCCTGTGTAGTCCTGGCAGCAGCCCTGGGAGAGGATCTTAACTCCTGTCTCCATACATGGGGATTGAAAGCCTGGAGAACTTATTTCTGGCCATGCAGCCAGCAAGGGACAGAGTGAGATGGGAACCAATGCCACAGATACCACTCTGCTACACCAGGCTGTTTCTTCAGAGCAGGTGAGGGCCCACACATGTTTGGAGACCTCACCCTGAGAATCGCTTGGGGAATGGGTTGATGAGAAGCTGGTGCTGACTGGCAGCCTCTTCCGTGTCCCCCTGCTTTCCCCAAGTCTGCGTGGCTCCAGTGAATCCTACCTCCAAATGCAAGTGATAAAGACTTCTTGGGGGGTCTGCTCCCAAGCTGCTGCTTGCTGTCTGGGTGCAGGAAGGAGGTGGGCCCTGTTGACTCCCGAGCAGGAGGAGCCCAGCCCGGCAGCTTTCTCTTCCAAGCTGCTGTCTGCCTCTCCTCTTCCCCCCATTGTACCTCCGCTCTGTTCCTGCCGAGGAAGAGCAGTACAGCAGAGTGCCAGGCCCTGGTGAGGCAACTTTCAGGTCAGGGAATCCTGTGGCCAGCTGGGCTCTGGTGCCAGATGTGCAGAGTGAGCTACCGGGGCTAGCAGGTGGAGACACCTGAATGAAGACTTCTTCTCAGGGAAGGGTGAGGCTGGAGATGAAGAGCAGGGTTGGGGGCCTGCTTTGCTTCCCTTTGGGGATGCCCTGGTGAACACCACAAGATCAGCATGCTGGATAGGCAGCTGATGGCATGGGCGTGCACGGTACACCATCCTGGGTTCCAGCCCTGGCTTTGCTGCCTATACTCACAGTGAGCTTGAGCAAGTCATTCTGCCTTTTTCTCAGAGTAAAATGGGATATATATTGGTTATCACCAAAGTAATGCCACATAACAAAAGATTCCAAAGCTCAGTGGCTGAAACCAACATTCACTCTCAGCTCAAGGGCCTTGGCCAGCTGCCACATGGCTGGGCTGGCCCAGACCTAGGCTTGGGGCTCCAGGCTTGGCTGCAGGTTGGGGTTGACGTTCACTCTCTGTGTCTCTAATCCTCCTTGGGCCAGCAGCTGCCCGGGCCCTGAGGTCAGCTCTGCATGTGTTTATTCTGGGACTCAGGCTGAAGGGGCAGTGACTACTGAGATTTTCTTTTCACAGCAATTGACCAGAGGGCAAGAGGACCCTCCCAGCTTTGGGCACAGTCATGCGTCTGCTCTGACATCCCATTGGTCAAAGTAAGTCATGTGGATAGGGCCAAATTCAAGGGGTGGACAGTCACTCCACCCATGTGAAGCTATAGCAAGAATGGGGTGACTCATTGTTTTATGGAGGGGGAAGACTTGGGAACCCTAATTCAATGTGCCACCAAGGTGCACAAGGGCTTCGATACAATGCGTAGTGTCCGGCCCATCTACTTCACAGATGGGAAATGAGGCCCCGGGAGCTGAAGTCACCCAGGCCACCTGACCACGGGGGTCCAGGCACTTCTGCCAGTGTCGTTTCATTTAATCCAGCGGTATAGTAGTCTTCAGTGGTAACTGATGTCCTGCTTTGTAAATGAGAGGTCTGAGGCTAGAGAGGAGAGGCCTGTAGCTGAGATCACCTATCACCTATCCAGGAAGTAGGGCTGAGGTAGGTATCTGCAGAGTTCTAATTCTTTCCATGTTGAATGCCAATACCTGTTCCCATTAGCCTTTAAGCCTGTATTAAGTTAGGAGAACAGGGAGCACTGGCCTGCAAGTCAGGATATCCAGATTTTGCAAATGGCTAGGTGGGTGATGTGGGCAAGCCACTGTTGTTTAACTTGGCTGGTGCAGAACTGACGGTGAATGGCAGGAAAGCCCATTTCCCTCCAAGGCCCTACCCATGCAGCCCTCCCTGGGCAGGAGATGCTATTTCTAAACATCCTCCAGGACATAGCCCTTCCAGGGCCCTGAACCTCACCTTCCTCTGTCCCCAGTTCTGAAGCAATGGAGAGCCTGGGGATCGAGTGTCAGAGGATTTCCTGGCTCGGCCCCCAAGCTGAGCCAGCTCTTCAGAGAGCATCAGCAGGGACCCAACCCTGTGTCCTCGCCTGGGTTCTCTGTTTCCAGCTGATCAGTGCAGATAAGCAGGTGGCCCAATGTCCTGTGTTTGTCTGAGACCTGGTTCCCGGCTTCTCTCCATTCCCACTTCACTCCGGGAAGAGCTAGAGCAACCGCTATTCCCCACCATCTGCCTTATCCCCGCAACTCCAGTCCTCGGGGCTGGGAAACACAGTAGTCAATGTCTGACTCCTATCCTTGCAAGGAAAGGGAGGAGGAAGTGAACAGTTACATATTGACCGCTTATGTGCCAGGCCCTATATAGTAATGGTTATTATACTGAAAGAATAATATATGATATAACGTGTCCTAGATGGGCCTATAAGTGGGGAGTCCTGGCTGGGGCTAAAGGGGCCTTGGTCCGAGTCCTGGTCCTGCCACTAACCGCACGTGGCCTGACTTCCCTGAACCCGTTTTGCCATTTGCCAAATGGCCTAGGTGATCTCTCACATCCCTCCCGACCCTGTCGTCCAGTGTTGAGCCAGACGAGAACCCTCCCGGGTAGATAGCCCAGGCATTTGCCTGGCTTCCCAGGTCCCAGTTTCATGGATTGTTTATGGATTCCCTGGAATCTAAGCCATGGATGCACCTGGTGTCTGGATGTGGAGCTGGATCTGGGGATGGAGTCAGGCTGTTCTGAGCCCCGCTCAGTCAAGGCTGCCTTCAGGAGGGCTCTTCTCTGGAGTGGTTTGGCCTGATCTTGCCTTTGGCCGTGGTAGGGGGGATTGCTACCCGCTCCAGGCTCCTGGTCTGTGCTCCTGGCTGGGAATTTGCACCCAGGCAAGCTGCTGAATGCTAATGAGAAGAGCCGATAATTATAGGGACTGAGGTTGGGGAGCTTGACTTCTGGGGAATAGAGATTGGGAACAGTAGAAATGGCTGCATTTCAGGCCAATTGCAGGGGCTCAGGGAACTTGCTATGTGTGTGTGTTGCAGGGGGCGGGAAGTGGATTGTGCGCATGTGCACGTGCATCGGGTTCTTTAAAACTGCTAATTGTCAGGGTGAAAATATTTTCACACATTTGCACTCCAGGAGAATGTTATTATGGCGCACACTGGCAGCCTTGTTGAAGTCAAACGGCCACAGTCAACATGGAACTCCTAATTAATAGACGCTCATGCTGCTCTTGGGCATGGCAGCGGAAGTAATTATCATGATTTAATGGACTTCTTTCCCCTCTCTTATGCACTCTGCTTTTTCCATTTTCTTGAGCTTGGAAGGCTTTTTTTTTTTTTATCCCTGTTTCTTTTCTTTCTTTTTTTTTTTTTTTATGCATACTGTCTCTCACGCCAGGGCTCTGTCAAATCCTGTTACAATAAATATTGTGACAGCAAAAATCTCTATATTACAGAAAAGTCCAGAGCCTGAGCCAGTGGCTTACTTATTACTTATTACCTTCTGTTGGTTTTGTAAAGGTACAAATAGATCCAGGCAAAGGTGTCTGGCAAGGGGAAAGGGAGTTGATTTGCTCAAAAGTTTTGGTTTCTGGAAACTTCCGGGGTCTAATGACACAGAGAACCATCTGCACTAGTGCTGGCCAAGGAAGGTTGCTGTCAAGGTATAGTCAGGAGGCTGGCCACGGTGGCTCACGCCTGTAATCCCAGCACTTTGGGAGGCTGAGGTGGGCAGGGATCATGAGGTCAGGAGTTCGAGACCAGCCTGGCCAACATAGTGAAACCCCACCTCTACTAGAAATACAAAAATTGGTGGGGTGTGGTGGCATGCACCTGTAGTCCCAGCTACTCAGGAGGCTGAGGCAGGAGAATCGCTTGGACCCAGGAGGCGGAGGTTGCAGTGAGCCGAGATCACGCCACTGCACTCCAGCCTGGGTGACAGAGTGAGACTCTTCTGTTGCTAATGGTCAATGGGTGGACTGCCCTGGGCGCAGGCATCCTTCCTGGTCCAATCACCTGTGGCAAGTGGACAGGGTCATATGGTACACTGTCCACTTCTCAGAAGCTATGGACAGAGGCTTTTGCCATAGACGAGACTGTGGGAGGTGCCACATGGCACTTGAAATCTAGACTGCTTGGGATCAAATCCTGTCTTGGCCACTTGCTGTGCATTTTGGGCAAGTTCCTTAAACTTTCTGAGCCTTGGGATCCTCATCCATAAAATGATAGTTTCCTAGGTGGTCATGAAGGATAAATGAGTGATATGGTTTGGATATTTGTCTCCCTCACCCCAATCTCATGTTGAAATTTGACCTCCAGTGTTGGAGGTTGGGTCAAGTGGAAGGTGCTTGGGTTATAGGGGTGGACCCTTTATGTCATGAATGTCTTGGTGCCCTCCCTGCAGTAATGAGTAAATTATTGCTCTATTAGTTCACGCCAGAGCTGGTGATGAAAGAAGCATAGCTTCTCTCTTGCCTCTTCTCTTGCTGTGTGACATGCCTGCTCCTCCTTCATCTTCTGCCCTGAGTAAAAGCTTCCTGGGGCTTCACCAGAAGCCAACCAGTTGCTGTGCCATGCTTATATAGCCTGCAGAACAATGAGCCAAGTAACCCTCTTTTTTAAATAAATTAAACAGTCTCAGGTATTCCTCTAGAGCAACACATATGAACAAATACAGTGAGTCAGTGCTTGTGATACACTAGGAGGCACTCAGTAAAATGTTAACTATTTACAGTACAGAAGGATAGATGAGGCAGCTGCCGATGTCTGATAAACAAGTAGGAACATGCTAAAATCACAGACATCAAACATTGCAATAAGCCTGAGAGACCATCTAGTTTCTCACTACAGTCCTCAGTGTACACATGGGGAAACTGAAGCACAGAGAGGGGATGGACAAATAATTTTATCTAATATGATATTGGACTGTTTCTCATGGAGCTAAAATTAGGACCAAGACATTTCCTTGGGTCCCACTGGGGATTATTGATAGTGGTTGACTTTTAATTGGAACATTATAAATAGTAAAATCAGGTAGAAGAAAACATGGACCTGGGATTGTTCTCTTTCTTTCTTTTCTTTCTTTCTGTATTTCTTTGTTTTGTTGTTGTTGCTATATTGGAATGATTAGTTAAGTGCATATTAAGGTTCTGGCCTCTCTTGAATTATGGATCATCTCTTGAATTATTGAATCATCTTCATTGGTTATTTTTCTTAATTTCTGTGTGAGGTCCATGGGTGAGATGACACTCATCAGCATGTTATTTTAGACACTTGGCTTCTCTGAGCCTCAGTTTTCTCATCTGAAGAATGGGAATATACTTGACCCTACTTGAACTGAAAGCCATTCAAGGGCAGGGATGGTTTCTTCTTTACCACCTCTTCATCTTCTTCATCCCTGGCGAAAACATTGTCTAGCACACAATGGGTTTCTACAAAACTTTACAGAAACTAGCTAAACAATCCCTCAAGGTAGTAGGAAGAGTCAGAAAGTATCAGGCCTGTGGACAGGTTGTGTGGTCAGCTGTGCTGCGCTCCTGAAAGGTGGGGCCATTTATACAGGAGCTGAGGATCCAGAATATCAAGATACTGTAATCTTGACCGTTGTGGAGGAAGAGTGAGCTTGGCTGGGTCTGTTTCTGAGGATGGCTGGAAGTGGAAGCCAGACTGGAGGGGTTGAGATGTGAGTGGAAGATGGAGAAATGGCAACAGGAGGTGTAGCCGATTCCTCCTAGAGGTCTGGCTGCCATAGGCAGGAAAGGCGGAGTGGGGGTACAGGGATGGGGATACCAGAGAGCTTCTGTGTGTTGATGAGACGGGGCCACGGATAGGAGGCATTCAGTAAATATTTCCTGATTTAAATGAACTTTGATCTGGGGGTCTTTCCCAACACTTTCCAAGAACGGTTGTGAATAAATTATTGGTAACAATAGAGAACTAAGACTACTAGTATATGTGTTAAGGCAGTGTCGGGCTATATAAGAGGTCAACCCAGTATTTCAGTGGCTTCATACAATACACATTAATTTCTCACTCAGCAACAATTCAGTGAAAGTGGCGGGTGGCTGTCCACACAGTATTTTGGGTCCCAGGTTTCTCCCATCTTCAGTGTATGTTTTCCAAGGTCAACATGGAAGGAGGAAGGAGTGGAGAGGGCTCACTTATTTTCTTATCACATTGGCTCAAGTCACTCCCACAATCATTGGTGAGAATGAGTCACATGACCACATAGGTGCAAAGGAGGCTGGAAAATGTAGTTCCTGGCTGGCCAGCCCTTCCCAGCTACAGCCCTTCACTCTAGAAGGAGCGTCCCAGTGTTTGGGGGACAGCCACCTTTCTGTAATTACAACCCCTCTCAGCTGTCCTTCCCCAAAGGCTGAGGAAACACAGGCTAACTATGGGAAGATGTCAGACCCCAAATGAAGACCAGGACCCTGATTCTGAGGACAAATGAGATAAATCATCCACCTGGGCCTTAGTTTCCCCAATTGTATAATATAAGTCCTGCTGAACCAAGTTAAGGGGATTAAAGGGACTGAGAGTCTCACACGCAGGTGGAGCTGAGTTCATTCTCCCACCAGCTGTGTGGTGTTGGGTGGGTGCTTAGACTTTCTGAGTCTTTGTACAAATTCTCCCTGACTTGCTATGAGGATCAGCAAGACACCTCTGGCTTATAATCAGCCCCCAGTGAATGTGAGCTGCTGCTGTTACTATCCAGGTCATCACTTCATTACAACATCAGAAAGTGACACAGAATGTTTCTTGGCCACTTTGCCAATCAGGGACATCCACAGCCGGCAGCACCCCCCACTACCCAGGCCTTGCTCAGCCCCAGGCCTGCCACAGGAGGCACCCTGCTCACTTGGCCTGCTTGTGTTATAGCTTGTACCCACATTTGGTGGTTCTGTACCCATGTCCAAGAAGAATGAGGATATGCTGATAATTGGAAGGGTGAGGATGGGTGGAGAAGAATTTTATTGAGCAATGGAAGAGCTCTAGTGGAGAGGCAATACAGGGATGCAGGGGTTTCCCCACTCCCAGAGTCGGGTGGTTTCTCTCCCAGTGTGGCTGGGTCCAGGGCTTTTTATAGACTCAGAATGGGGGGAATGCAAAAAAGATTAAAGCAAAGACACCACTCAAAGGTGGGCACAATAGCATAGAAAGCCAGTTAGGAAAGGGTAGGTAAGTGTAGAATAGGTAAAGGGTAGGGATCAATCAGAGGAAAGCACACCAGACTGGAAGACAGGTTCTCAATCTGATTCATGAATTTGACCTGTAGCTTGACTTTCAGGCTTTAAACTGTCTTTAGCTTGGAGGTGGGGTTTCACCCGGGAGCCACCCCTATTTGCCTCCTGCTGCTATCAAAAGTAAAAGTCCTGACTTAGGTTTAAGGCAAAATGAATAGAACTGATATTGTCATATTTTTGTCATCAGCATTTTCCATCACCCTCTGAGACAATTAGAGAAGCTCATTTGAGTCAAGTAGCTGGAGGACAGGAGGAAGAGGATGAGAAAAAGGCCACCCTCTTGGAATTGGGCACCACCTATACCAGAAAACCAGGATTCATTGGGCTTATTACTTGTCTGTCTCTGAAAAGAGGCACTAGAGTCTTGCGCTGTAGTCAGTCGCTGGGAATCACTTAAAAAAACGGATTGGTCATGCCCAGCCCTGGCTCCGCCTCCTGCTGTTTGGGGTCTTCCCTCAACATAAAGCTTGCCTCACTACCACCATTGAGGGTTTGGAGTTCAGGCCTTTGAGGGATCATTTGTGTCTTTAGCTGAGTCCTCAGAAACCTCTGGTGCTTTTGAATTTCCCCTCTGCTAGGGAAGGATGGATTGGCATCCACTCTCACCCCATACCTCTCCTTGCTGTCACTGTGTAGTATTTTAATGTATTGGTCCTGGCTATTCATGTGCCTTGATAATTTTTTGCCTGTCCCCTACCTTAGCTAATCAGTTGGCATCTTTGGAGGCCTCTGATCACCTACCTCCCACTAGGGCTGGGGGCAGGCATAGGGGGTGTGGTGGCCTTGATGTCTTTGAGAAAACCAAACTGTGTGGGGGAGGATCACTGGGAAAGATCAGAAAGGAATGCTTCACTGGGAGGGGCACTGGCCATTCTGCCCTAACCAAATACCTCTGGGGCAGTCAGGGCTGCCCAGTGACCTCCAAACAAAGCTGGGGCTTGCCCAGGGCTGTGGGAAGCCCGACAGGACAATGGGAGGAAGGAGAAAACAGGGAGATAAAGCCAGGGGCTCACAGGCCTGTGCCTGGGATTCCAGAGGCTGGGTCCTCACATCCCAGCAGAGGAGGCCTTCAGTGTAAACACACTGGGCTTCCTGGCTCATAGGGCCAGTGCCGGGTTTTAATTGTGGCTGTTGTTGTTGAGATAATTGTTCCATTTCAGGAGAAGCCAGAGCTAGGAGAGACTGTGTGTCCACTGCTTCTGTGGGGTACTGCTATCTTTCATTCATTTACTCCTGCTACAGATGTTTATTCTGGCACCAGCCAAAGGTTGAGAATGTAAAAATCAACATCAACTCACCCTTGTCCTCCATATGCCCTTCTCTGGTCCTAGAGACAGCACTAAACTCATCCTTCCAGTTCAGAGCGGTCAGACAACAATGGGGATCTGAAGCTGCGCAGACGCTGGAGCTTTACCTTCCTTTGTAGGGCTCTGGGTCACGTAGAGCTCTGACCTGAGTGCTCCTGCTGACTCCTGAATATCCAAGGTGGGCAGAGAGCTCCCTTTTCACCTCTTCTCTTGACTCCAAACCAAAGGGACGCTTAGAAGGCAGCGTGGTAGCACCTGATGTTTATCTAGCACCTTCCGCGTGCCAGAAACTGTGTGAGAGCTTTTGCAGATTACCTCAGGACAGCCAACGAGGGAGGGCTGACTTGCTTCCCATTTCACAGATGAGAAGACTGAGTCAATGGCAGGTTGAGTAAATGGCTCAGTTCATATGACTAGGAAGTGGGCAGCCTGGGTGGGAGCCCAGGTCAGTGTGACTCCAGCACCCTCAAGCTTCTCCCTGGGTCCCGCCACCTTCTGCAGTGTGTGCCCCAATCCACTGGTGGCTTCTCAGGTAGCAGCAGAGGCTGAACCCCTCCCAGGACAAGGCTGGTCTTGCCTGACTGTCCCAGCCGGACCCCCTCCTGTATGAAGCCTCCTGACAGGTTTGAGCTGGAAACAGGGGTCGGGGCAGCTGCCTCCTTAGAGGCTTCAGAGGTGTTGCCCTCTCAGCATTTAAGCCTGATAGAAATGTTTTAAGTGTCGCGGGGGTGAGGAGGGCGGTTGGCTGGGTTTTATATCACCCAGGTCCTGTATTCTTAGACAAGGCTGATGGATTCTCAGACTTCCCCAGTTCACAGCAGAGACCCTGGTGGGCTTGTTTCTCCACTGGTGTGTTTAGGGTTGGATGCTCGCTCTGTCTACTGTCTACAGGCCTTGTAGCACATTCGAGGCAAGGCAGTCTCGAAAGCCAGAGTGTGGGTCCCCAGTCTGTCCCCATACTGACATGGGCCTTGGGCCAGGAACTTCTCCCCTCTCAGCCTGCATTTCCCATCATTACAATGGAACAAGGGTAAGATCTACCTTACAAGGCTGGAGGAAAGCTGGGGAGAGACAGGGGCCATAGTACACTCTCATACCACACACATTGTTAGGAAACTCTTGTGGAAAGGAGGGCTTTCCTGGAACAAGCAAGGCTAAAAGGAAAAGTTTGCATTCACCTATGCATGAGTGGTGGATGTTTTTGGATCATCGTCTGTATGTCTGTTGCCAGCAGTTACCACTGATATTAGCACCTAAGCTTGCTGTGTGCCAGACACTGCTCTCAGGGTTTTGCCTGGCTCGTCTTGTCTCATCTGGTTTAGAGATAAAGAAATTGATGCACAGAGTGGTTAAGGAACTTGCTCAAAGTCACACAGCTAATAGGTGGTAAAGCCAGGATTTAAAACCAGAAATGGCAGAACCTAAGGCCAGAGCTCTTTATGCAGCAGGTGTTGCCTCTGGATGTCTGTGTGGCCTTGTGAACAGGCACACACAGGAGTTTGGATTCTGCACAGAGCCTGAGTCAGCTGTAGTGTGGGGAGTGACTTGGGAGGCTGGGGTAGGGGCAGAATTTTACTCTCTTTCTGTATAATGCCATTTCTACTTTATACATTTTTTGCCCTCCCTGCCCTGTCGGCACCTGTGCCTAGCTTACCAGAGTCACATGTGATTTAGGGGCGGGAGGGACTCTGTCTTCTACATGTGAAGGCATTTGGACTCTTGGGTGCCTTCTGCTGTGGCCAAGCCAAGAGCCTTTTAACTCACGAGTGCCCTGTCTGGGCGTCTGGCCCCTCTGGGCTGGGTTGGAGTCAGACCTGGCCAACTCTGCCACTGTGCTCCTTCTCACCTCCAAGGGACCTCCAAGGTCCCTGCTTCTACATGACCCTTCCAGGGGCCTGATGGTTTTCCCGCTGGCTGATACAATCTGTCCTCTGGGCCTGTCCCGGGAGCTCTAGGCCCTGGGATTGCTTTTCCAGGTCCCTACTGTTACTTACTTACCACACGACAGGGATCCGAGCATGGGAAGCCAGCAGACAACAAGACCAGCAAGCTGCAGGTACCTTGAGCCATAACTTCCTTCTCCCTCAGCCCCTCCTGAGTCCTGGACCCTGAATGCCTGTGCAGACAGGTGTGCCCTGCCCAAACGCAGGCCTTCAAGGAGGGTAGATTGTTCTGCAAGGAGACTGGGGAAGTGCCTGGAATCTGGGAGGCAGCATAGCCAGGTAGGGGGTGGGAGGTGGGAGTGTCTCCAGGTAGGCGATTTCCTTACGCTGAAGGGGGAAGTGTCCCACCCTGGGGTCACCAGGGACTTCGCTGGAATAAAGGAGAAGGTTTATCTTCCTCACAGCCTTAGCCTGAACTCAGGTTAAAATTCTCCCTCTTTCAAAACATAGAAACGCAAACCACTTGTGATTTTGAATACCTCTCAAGAGACCCATTCCCGCTACAGAAGATATCTTTCCACATAGGAAGCTCTGTGTGTATTTCCGAGAAGACATGCTGAGGCATTTGGAGACAGGTGCATGGAGAAAGGGTGGTGTGGAACTGTGCAAAAGAAGTTGCCAGAGAAAGGAGGGGGACATGGGAAGCAGGGATGGCTGGGGCCCTGAGCAGGACAGCTTGGCTGCCTTCTCCTCTGTGGGCCGGCAAGTCCTCCTGGAAGAGTCCCAGGTGCAGGAGTTTGAGGAAAGCAGGCTGCAGACTCCCACCTGGCTGTTTGGTTCGAGTCTTGCTTTCAGCCTTACTCACGGTTCCCCATAGGGATGACTACTATCTTTCTGGGAGTTCATGGACTTTGGACCTTACTATTATTATTTTGAGGATCTTCTTTGTGTAAGCATTAGGTGTCTTGCACAGGTGTCTGTGCAGAGGGCCACAAGGTAGAGGCTGGGGGAATGAGGGTTTGGAGGTGCTTGAGGTATGGTCTTTACCTATGTGAAAATTTGGAGGTTGAGGTGAAAAATCTGCCTTTGAAATCTTCATAGAAGATTACAGGTCAATCCTGAATCTGGTTCAGTTCTTCTGTTGACTGATTACTGTATTTAAAATGTTTAGTTTAATTAAATAAAAAAAAAACAAAGATGGCGTAAAGATGAGAGCCACAATCTTCCATGAGCTGGCTGGAAGAACTTGGCCATTCTCCTGATTTGCCTGGAACAGTTTCCTTACTTATAGGGGGATGAAGGGGTGCTGCTGGCCTTTGCAGGGCTGGTATTGCCTTCGGTAAGTCCACAAAGCCATAAGCACTGCGGTAGGGGCCCCAGAAAGGTGGTCTGAACTGAATGCATGAAGGTGAGCCCACTTTTGTGGCTTCAACTGCCATTGTATGAAAGAGGCTTCTGAATTTCTAGCTAGACCTCTTTCCTGCACTCCAGACGCCTGGTGTTTGGCTGTCCCATGAGTCTTTTACTGACTTAGCAGCTTCCCTGACCTCCATTCCCTTCCCCCTTCTGCAGCCCAGCTGCAGTGAATGGGGAACCTCAGTCCACCTATGGCCCAAGGCCACTACCAGGGAATCCTCCCTGACTCTCCCTGCTTCACTCCAGCCCCTCAATATCCAGCCTATCCCTAGGGCCTTTCCATTATACCTCCTAAATAGCTCTTGAATCTACCCTCTTCTCTCCATCATCGCCTTGTGGAAGCCACCACCATCTCCTGCATGGACAACTTGTCTGCCCACCTCCACTCTTGCCTTGCTCACCAATCCCATCTCTCTACTGTAACCCAGTTTTTAAAATGTATGTTTATTTTTTAATTTAACTTATTTTTTTTATTTTTTGAAAGAAAGAAAAAGAGAGAAAAGAAGAAAGAAAGAGCAAAAGAAAAAAAAGAATGAAAGAGAGAAAGAAAGAGGAGGAGAAAGAGGGAGAGAGAAGGAGATTCTTGTTCTATTGCCCAGGCTAGAATGCAGTCTAAAGATGGGTATTAAAAACCTCTTTTATGCCAATAATTGTGCTTAACAATGGAGACAGGAAGGAATAAGGGATGAAAATAACAAACAAGCAGCCAAACAATATTT
>CAUYQU010013817.1:0-48345 GCA_963574635.1 Cheracebus regulus | reverse complement strand
GTTTTTAATATCAATTTTTAGACTGCATTCTAGCCTGGGCAATAAAACAAGAATCCCATTCTCTCTCCCTCTTTCTCTTCCTCTTTCTTTCTCTCTTTCATTCTTTTCTTTCTTTCTTTTGCTGTTTCTTTCTTTCTCCTTTTCTCTCTTTTTCTAAGAAAAAAACAAAAACAAAAACAAAAACAAAAAAAATCATTTTAAATAGAAAAAATTTGGCAGACTCAAGCTTCTATGGTTAGTACAAAAGCCTGTGGCTGCATAAGTTACCTAAGAGCCTGGTGTGGATTCAAATGTCACCTCTTCTAGGAAGTCTTCCCTTACCCTGACAGTTTTGTGTTCCACTTTATTAGTAACCTGTTTTTCCTTAATAGCAATGATTTCACTGTAATAATTTATTTATATGCCTCTCTCCCCACCAGACAGCAAGTGTTTTCCCACAGGTCTCGATGCATATAAGATACTCTGGAAAAATTTGTTGAACCAACGGGCTATATTTAGTTCTTTTCAGACACAGATTTTATTTCTCTCTCTCTCTCTCTCTCATTAGTCTGAAATAAAAAGGATGGCACACTTAAAGAGGACTCAACACAAAGATTTACTGCCAGATAGAAAAATCCATCAGAAGGATACCCCTTCCGACAAGAAAAAAATGGAGAAAAAGAAAGTATTTTGAATCGGGGGATAGAGAGAGACCAGTAGTATGAACTTGTCATCCAAATTAGTTCACCATGTCTGAGAACACTAGCATGCTTTTACGAAGTGCTCCAAATCCCTGATGCCTGTACCGCTGGCACTGCGGCACTCTTGGAGTTCCCTGGCGACAGGTGAACTCATTAACATTCACGGTGCTCTGCAGCTATACCTTCCCAGAACAGGCCAGAGTAACCACTATAAGCCTTTGAGGCTTTTTTGTGGTTGTTGTTGTTGTTGCCCAGGCTGGAGTATAATGGCATGATCTCAACTTACTACAACCTCTGTCTCCTGGGTTCAGGTGATTATCTCTGTCTCTTGGGTTCAAGCGATTCTCCTGCCTCAGCCTGCCGAGTAGCTGGGATTACAGGCATGTGCCACCATGCCCAGCTAACTTTTGTATTCTTAGTAGAGACGGGTTTCACCATGTTGGTCAGGCTGGTGAAACCGACCTTAGGTGATCCACCAGTCTCAGCCTCCCAAAGTGCTGGGATTATAGGCGTAAGCCACCGTGCCCAGCCTGAGACTCCTTTCAATACAAGCAACATGCCCTTTCCTCCAGAGCTAACACCAGGCAGAGATGCTGTTCTTTTTAGGAGATTTTAGATTTAGTACAAAGTTTAGTGCCAACTCACTATTGTTGTCACTTCAGACATCAGTTAACCAAATAGATGTTTTCCATAAAAAGTATCCATTGTCTGATTAGAATAATAGCAACAGTTCCAAAAAACAGATTAATCTGGTCAACACTATCCTGTCCTAAGTTTGAGGGAGTGAGTGAAAACACATTAAATAGGTGCAGTCAACACTCACTGGGTAATATTTCAACAATTATGAGTTGTAGCAAATGATATTAGTGGCTCACTATATAGTGATCACATTTAACTCAATTTTCTTTTCTTTTTCTTTTTTTTTTTTTTAAGATGAGGTTTCACCACGGTGGCCAGGCTGGTCTTGAACTCCTTACCTCAGGTGATCCACCCACCTTGGCCTCCCAAAGTGCTAGGATTATAGGCATGAGCCACCGCGCCCGGCCTTAACTCAATTTTCTGGGATAAAACCTATACAAAAGCTTTGTAAACTGCACTAGGACCTGTGGGAAGGCCAAGGCACATTCTGAGGGGAGAGGGATGGCAGAACCCAAAGCAGCCTCTTGGTGGCACCAATGGCAAACTGAGGGCTGTAGGTATGGCGGGGTGAGACTTCAATCTCCTACTGTGGCCCTTTCCAAGAACTGAAAAGACATACTGAAGTTTGGAGGTATTAAAACTTAAGATTCCAAAAAATAATCTGCACATGTACCCCAGAACCTAAAGTACAATTTAAAAAAAAAAAAGATTCCCAAAAAAGTGTTTTCCTGGGGCAGTCTTCAGAAGAAAGCATCCAGAGCACTGGGTCTGAGAAGGCTGCAGGACATAGCAAGTCCTACATAGATGAGAGGTGTCATCTTCTCCACATACTAGCTTTTTTCAGTTGACATAGAATTTACCCTTCTTTACACTGTTTAAATTTACCTTTTCCCTGAGTATTAAATAGGCATAATTGGTGGCTATATAAGTCATTATTTTCAGACTTATTAATAACACATTTCAACGTGAAGAGGACTAGACAGACTCATCAACAGGCTTATCTGATCAGACCCTCCATTCCTGGTAAAGGGGTCCACCCACAGCAGACCCCTGTAGTAAGACGTGTGGCATGCTCCTCTCGCCAAGGAACCCTGTTGCATTCCAGGACAGGTTTCCAGTTCTCACTCCCATTGGAGTGATGAAAGCGTTTTCCTTCAGAGACTGGTTAGTCTTTTTCTCAAGAATGCTAATCCCTCACACCCATAAAGCACTCTGCAGTGCACAAAAGATGTCACCTTGGTTAGCAGCTAGCTGGGATGCAGAGCAAAGGGGCAGCTTACTTGAACTGACAGAAGATATCTGCATACTCTGGGAGAATTCCACTGGCCTGCAACACTGTTACTCGGAAAGTGAAGGCACTGCCCAGTTTCAGGTGGTTGCCAATCTCTTCAGAAAACCCTTCCATTACCATCTTACCATCCAGCAACGTGCTTGACTTCAAATCTAAAGAGGGTCAAATGAACACACAGATGGTTCAAATAATGCAGAGGAGGGAATTGGGCATTTTTTCCAATCCTAGTTGATGAAGGCCACTGTGTCCCTTGATAATGCTATTCTCCCTTTGTTGAAAATGTCCCCAAGCACAGTAAGCTCTCTCTACATACCCAAGTCATTCATTCGATTGATTTCTTCTGGAGGACTGATAACCTCAGAACTCTGACCCTGTCCTTCCACAATCCTCAACTCCTCCAAGGATAGACCAGAACGAGTCATTGCAACAGATGAAAAGTCACTCTGAAAACAAGGCAGGAGCAGGTACATGACAAAGTGGTATAAATACACATTTTCCCCCAGTTGCCTTACTTCTGTTATCTGCTCAACAAATAAATAGTGACTGGAAAACTATATGGACTGAGAGCTGTCTGAGGAAAGGCAACGAATAAAATATGAATGTTGGGTCTGTATACCTTTACCTTCATAATTGTTAGGCATGTTCCATATTTTATTCAACTACTCTGTGGCAACCAGCACCCTATATTTTTCAGTTTTGTAGGGGAACTGATATCCAATGCTGAACATTTTCCTCCTAAATTCATTCTACTTCTTTCTCTCTCCACAGGGTTTTCCTTCTTCCTGATGGTTTCTCACCTGATTAAAGTATTCATTATCAAAAGATATTTTAGCTGTTCCTGACTGTCGAATTCCAGAACCATAATCAGGAGCTTCTTCATCCGCTGAAGCAGAAAAAAAATTAGCAAGAATTGAGTGAGACTACACAGGGGGAGGAAAGGAAAAGGCTCTTACTGGATTATGAAATAAAATCCTTTTGCATGAGAAAATGATACCAAAGTAATAAAACTGCATGGGCTGCTTCGCGCTCTATTCATGTAGATATATCAACTCCCTCAGTTCAAATAAGACTAGTCAATAAAGAATCGGTTTTATTCTTGAGATTGTTCAAATGTCATACCTAGAAATACTGACTCCTTCCATGCTGGCAAGATAGTCAATAATACCCAACAAGTATTTGAAAATATTATATTGCACTCATGGAGGAAACTTCTATATACTCAACACTGGTGATTGTGTCACAGGTTTCCATGGAGGAAAGGCTGAAAGGTCAATGGACACAGCACAGTATTTGAAAATTAAGACAGAAAGATTACAGGAAATGACCACATTCTTTCCTCAGAACATAGGCTGGATCATGGAAAAATGGAAAATATCAAAATCTTTGTTTTCAATTTTTTTTTAAGAGATGGGGATCTCACTATGTTGCCCAGATTGGCCTCAAATTCCTGGGCTCAAGCAATCCTGCCTCAGCCTCCCAAGCAGCTGGCACTATAGGCTCGAGCCACGACACCCAGCTTCTTTTTTTTTTTTAATGACAGGGTTTCACCATATTGATGAGGCTGGTCTTGAACTCCTGACCTCAGGTGATTTGCCCGCCTCAGGCCCCTAAAGTGCTAGGATTACAGGTGTGAGCCACCAGCCCGGCTCACATCCAGCTTCTATCAGCTTGACCCATGCATTACAAAACAGCAGCCAAACAAATGTCTATTGTAACTACCCTGAGGAAAAAAAACTAAGCAAGACAAAGGCCTAAAAATCCTTTGTTACTAATTAAGCAGTTAAGATATATTATTTAGGCCAGGCCAGGCCAGTGGCTCACGCCTGTAATCCCAACACTTTGGGAGGCTGAGGTAGGCAGATCATTTGAGGTCAGGAGTTTGAAACCAGCCTGGCCAACATAGTGAAGCCCCATGTCTACTAAAAATACAAAAATTAGCTGAGTGTGGTGGTAGGCGCCTATAATCCCAGCTACTTGGGAGGCTCAGTCATGAGAATCACTCGAACCCAGGAGGTGGAGATTGACGTTAAGTCGAGATTGCATGACTGCGCTCTAGCCTGGGCAATAGAGTGAGACTCAGTCTCAAAACAAAACAAAACGGGCAGGGAGCATTGGCTCATACCTGTAATCCCAGCACAAAGTTTGGGAGGCTGAGGCAGGCGGATCACCTGAGGTCAGGAGTTTGAGACAAGCCTGACCAACATGGAGAAACCCCATCTCTACTAAAAATACAAAATTAGCTGGGCATGGTGGTGGACGTCTGCAGTCCCAGCTACTCTGGAGGGTGAGGCAGAATTGCTTAAACCCAGGGGGCCAAGGGTGCAGTGAGCCAAGATGATGCTACTGCACTCCAGCCTGGGAGACAGAGTAAGACTCCGTTTCAAAAAACCAAAACGAAACAAAACAAAACAAAAGGCCAATGACTGGCAGAGTGCAATGTCTCACACCTGTAATCCTAGCACTTTGGGAGGCTAGGGCAGGAAGATCACTTGAGCTCAGGAGTTTTGAGACTATACTGGGAAACAGTTGGAGACCCCGACTCTACAAAAAACTTAAAAATTAGCTGGGCATGGTGGTGTGCGCCTGGTAGTCCCAGCTACTCGGTGGCTGAGGTGGGAGGATGGCTGAGCCTGGAGGCGAAGGATGCAGTGAGATATGATTGCACCATTGCACTCCAGCCTGGGTGACAAAGTGAGACCTTGTCTCAAAAAAAAAGGCCCGCCGGGTGTAGTGGCTCACGCCTGTAATCCAAGCACTTTGGAGGCCAAGGCAGGCAGATCACCTGAGGTCAGGAGTTCAAGACCAGCCTGACCAACATAGTGAAACCCCGTCATAAAAAAAAGGCCAATGACTTTTATATAGTTAATGCAAGAGCTGATCTTTAACATGCTAAAGGAAATCTCTTTACCTCATTATTCCAAAATAGCAGTAGTATGGACTAAGCAGGATCTATTTATACTTGGGAACAACTGCTATTAAGAAGCTTAATAAAAGCTCTCTCCAAAGACGACAAGATCCTCACAGTTTGTATGTGTAATATAAGCGTGACCCACACGGAGTTTGCTTGCTTTGTCTCTAGACAAAGAACTCACAGCTCTCATTTCAGAAGAGGGTCACCTACCTGCAATGGCCTGTACAGCCACACGCAGAAATCCCCGCACCTCACCCTTCTCACTGACAATGGCCACCCTGTGGATCAGGGGCACAGGATACAGCAGATTGCTCAGGTAAACAAATGCCCTAGAGACAAAAACCAGGAGACAAATATCAGAGCATCCCATGGAGAGAGAAGCTGGCTTTCAGATTCACTCAGAACATCTTCCTGCAACTGTGAGCTGACTCCTGGCATTGTCTTAAGACCCCTTCTCAGTCCTATCCTCTCAGATTTGCCTCCAGCTGCTTTTCAGCACAGATAATGAATGAACAAATGCAAATGCTTGGCACAGCTGCTGACGAAGACCAACACACACCAAATCACGCTCTAAAACTTAAGTACTGTAGGGAGAAGAGTAACAATTGGAAGCAGACTTTCAAGATACTGCTCTATGAACGCAGCTAGGGACAGGTTTGAGGAGGAGCCCACTAAAGAGCTTAACCTTTTAATTTAGGAAATTATAAAAAGGTTTTGTTTCATTTTTTCCCAATAGGTAAAACAGAAACCAAGAGACAAAAAAGGAAAGGGATGGGCCAAAATACAGTTAATAACTCTAAAATAAATTCCTTATCACAGCATTATGGGTCTTTATTGTTATTTTAAGAAATGACTATTGGCTGGGTGTGATGGCTCACACCTGTAATCCCAGCACTTTGGGAGGCTGAGGCGGGTGGATCACAAGGTCAGGAGTTCAAGACCAGACTGGCCAACATGGTGAAATCCCATCTCTACTAAAAAATACAAAAATTAGCTGGGCATGGTGGCTTGTGCCTGTAATCCCAGCTACCCGGGAGGCTGAGGTAGGAGAACCGCTTGAACTGGGACCCGGGAGGCGGAGGTTGCAATGAGCTGAGATTGCGCCACTGCACTCCAGCCTGGGCTACAGAGCAAGACTCCATCGCAAAGACTATTATCGGCTGTGTGTGGTGGCTCAGGCCTGTAATCCCAGCTTTTTGGGAGGCTGAGGCAGGCAGATCACCTGAGGTCAGGAGTTTGAGACCAGCCTGGCCAACATGGCGAAACGACGTCTCTACTAAAAATATAAAAATTAGCCAGGCATGGTGGCATGCACCTGTTGTCCTAGCTACTTGGGAGGCTGAGGCAGGAGAATCCGGGAGGCGGATATTGTGGTGAGCCAAAATTGCACACTGTTTTCCAGCCTGGGTGACAGGGTAAGAATCTGTCTCAAAAATAAATACATAAATAAATAAAAATTTTAAAAAGGACTATTTTAAATTAGGCAGGGTGACTAACAAGGTGAAGTCAGCAGCCACATACAAGAAGAGAGGCTGTGCAGCCAGAAATTTTTGAGTTCTAAGCCTAGAGGAGACTCTGAATGGGCATCAACATAAATGTTAAGGGGGAAGATGACAGTTAATGCCTAAAGGGTTTGCTTTTGCTCCTAGAGTTCAAAACTTAATTCAGAAATGCATAAGTAAAAGGTAAATTATAGCTTTAACACTTTACATTTCAAGCAAACTAGCAAAGTCCTATCACATTTGTATTTTCTTCTTTCATTATTTTGTAGCTCTTACTTTTGTAAAAAACTGGTAAAAACTGGTGGCCACAAAGCTTAAGAGTGTTTATTCCAATTAGAAAGGCAAATAGAATCTAGTTCTCATTATTATTCCTGTCTTTCCATTTGGTATATGTTGATCTTTGAATATAAGACAAAAGACAAAGATAGACACTTGCATCAATAAATCCAACCAAACCAAGTGACACACATGCTTATCTGACGTTTTTCCTGCTCTGAAATCTATTTAAAAACAAAGAGAGAAGGAGGATGGAGTAGGTATTTGGGATTTCAACTTGAAGTAATGAAAATTATGAAAACAGACTAATACATCACGGAAAAACAAATGTTAATATGACTTCAGAGCATAATGAAATATGAATGAAAAATATAACAAAAATAACTGCAAATAAACATTAAATCAGATGAAATAATGCCTATTTTCCTTTCAGTCTGCTCCAAAGCAGGAGAGTGAGAAATGCTAACAGAGAGCTGAAGCTCTGGTATAAAAAAAAATGTAAGAATGAAAAGTCTTCTAAAAAGGATTATAAACAAGACCGTCAAACAACTACTACTGCAACAGAATTTAAAAGACTAAGAATTTGGCATAAGGCATCAAATGGATAATTTCACTTTCAAAGTCAACACAGACACAGATCACCCTCCTCTATTACGAGCACCCCAGCTAGACTTGCCCATTTCAAGGCCTGGGCCATTAAAGAGCCATTGCACATGTCCCCTGCCTGGAGTCTTCTCTGCACTTGCCGCCCACTTCATGCCTTTGATGTCTTTTTAATTTTTTTGAGATGGAGTTTTACTCTTTTTGCCCAGGCTGGAGTGCAACGGCACTATCTCAGGCTCACCGCAACCTCCAGCTCCCAGGTTCGAGTGATTCTCCGGCCTCAGCCTCCCAAGTAGCTCGAATTACAGGCGCCCACCACCAGGCCTGGCTAATTTTTTGCATTTTTAATAGAGATGGGGTTTCACTATGTTGGCCAGGCTAGTCTTGAACTCCTGACCTCAGGTGATCTACCCATCTTGGCCTCCCAATGTGTTTGGATTATAAGCAGGAGCCACCATGCCCGGCCTTATGCCTTTGGTTTCACATCTTCAGGTCTTATTTTAAACACCGCTTTCTCATAACAGGTCTCCCAATGTTATGTGATCTCTGGCAACACACACAACTATTTCATCATTGCTATAATTTACATTTATTTATTTGTGGAATTATTTAATTTATGTCTGTGTCACCCATCAAACTATAAGTCCGTGAGGGCAGGAACCATGTCTGGTTTTGCTCACCACTGTTTGCAGAGGGCTGGACCATTCTATAAATATTTGGTAAGTGAACAAAATCTTCCACTTCTACTGAAATATAAAAGGCAAATCATTTTTCTGTTCTGTTCTGTTTCCAGAAAAATGGAAAATCTTCCACTTCTACTTAAAGATATACCAGAAGCAGAAAAGTAAAGCCATCTAACTTATACTAGACTAATTTTTCAGAGCCATCTCTTAATGGATATTAACTACATATACATTTAGATTCCTAACTACATCTAATTTGTTATCTTAAAAATAGTTATTTGGGCCAGGCACAGTGGCTCACATCTGTAATCCCAGCACTTTAGGAGGCCAAGGCGGGTGGATCACAAGTTCAGGAGTTTAAGAACAGCCTGGCCAAGATGGTGAAACCCCATCTCTACTAAAAACACAAAAATTAGTTGGGTGTGGTGCTGGGTGCCTATAATCTCAGCTACTTGGGAGGTTGAATCAGAGAACTGCTTGAACCCAAAAGGCAGAGGCTGTAGTGAGCTGAGATCACACCACTGAACTCCAGCCTGGGTGACAGAGCAAGACCCCAACTCAAAAAAAAAAATAAAAAACCACCACCACCACAACAACAAAAACAGCTATTCAAAAACAGCAGCTATTTTTTTTTTTTTTAAAGAAAGTTCATCATATTAATGCACATTCCACAAAAATACTGTTTACATACACACTAAAGATGAGATTGCCTTTCTGCCTACGGCAATGGCTAGTCCAAGTGTGGGAACATTGAAGGCATTATTATAGATTTCCCTTTTTAGAGAATTCTATAATTCTATGGCACGGACCTTACTTCCATGACTATATAATCGCACACTCACTAGATAGCTCCTTGTCATGTTACCAGAATATAGTCCCTAGCTCCAAATCAATGCTATATAAAAATTCTATTCTGAAGCTTTTTAAATAGAATTTTCATAATTACTCTGTATTTTTGGGAATCCTTATACTTTGACCTAGCAGACTGAAGGAGAACAGGGATGAGAGAGGGAGATATGTAAAGGATACGTTAGCAGAAAGTTCTATGAAGTTACATCAAAAAGGGAAACAAATAGTCAACATAAAGATAAGAAAAATCAGCAACATTATGGTGTTACTTACAGAAAGAGTGCCAGTTAAGATACAGAGAGGTCACAGAATAATCATTTTTTACTCCCTTTTAACCCAGAAGACTAGCTTAAATATTTTACATTTCATCCCAAATGATGATGGATGGTTCATAACATCCAGCATGCCATAAGAGAATAGCTAAAGGGACAAGCTCTTTTCACTTGTAATATAAAGAATGTTACCAGAGGCAGAATGTTTACCAGAATGTTACCAGCATGTTTACCAGAGGCAGTCATGGCTAAAAAACAAACTTACTAACGAAATTTCACAAGAAAATAAACTCCCCTGCCCAACAAGATGAAGTCTTGCTCTGTTGCCCAGGCTCAAGTACAGTGGCTCAATCTTGGCTCACTGCAACCTCTGCCTCATGAGTTCAAGTGATTCTCCTGCCTCGGCCTCCCGAGCAGCTGGGATTACAGGCATGCGCCACCATGCTCAGCTAATGTTTGTATTCTTAGTACAGATGGGGTTTCACCATGTTGGCCAGGCTGGTCTCGAACTCTTGACCTTGTGATCTGCCCACCTGGGCCTCCCAAAGTGCTGGGATTACAGGCACGAGCCACCAAGCCTGGCCGGAAACTAAAAATTTTACAAGTGAATTATATTTGCAATTATATGCCAATAGAGGAAATCCAATATTGTGAATCACAAAAACAGGAAAGTAGTTACTTTCCTGACACATACAATGACCACTACACAACTGGGTGATACTGCATTATTATAGACTTTGTTTGTAGATGAGAAACATAGTCAAAGGCAAAAATGGAAAGCTATCCTTCACTTTACTGATTGTTATTATCCTTCACTTTACTGCTATTTACTGATTTTAATTCCTCCCCAAGTCCTTTCTTGCAAGGTTAGAACCTGGGAACCTCAACAAATGGAAAAGTCAACCATAGCTCCATAAATATTTTATGTGGAAATCAAAATTGATTGATTGTATACCTATACTTACATCTAATATGATTAAAAGAAATAAAACTAGAGAGAAAAGAATACATGTATCTTAATTCAGTTAATTTCCACATTAAGTGCAGGATTGTCTTCAGTTTCCAAACTTGCTCAAAATACAAATGTTTCTTAGAAGTCTTTTCCAGGACATTCATTTTTACTAGGGTAGATGACAGAATATGAAAGTTGAAAAAGGTCTTTAAGGCTCTTTATTTCTACCTGTCATTCGCTTTACACTTGAGAGCCCAAAAGGCTTCAGTTTAAGTTGCTTGTCCTAGTGACAGAGATGGTCTAAAACCCAAGGCTTCTCCTGACAATTAGGTCAGGCTTCTCCTCACCATGTTACATAAGATGAAGCTGCCTACTCTTCACTGCAATGGTAAAGAACACAAATAAACAGTTTTAGAAGCTGTGTAATTGGCACTGGGAAAAAAGTTTATGGCCAGAAACTGGGTTCTAACTTCCAACTCCCTTAGAATAGGATAAAAATGTGCTGAAGCACACAGGCAGCCATCAAATAAAGCAAGCATTATTGTCCCACTATTTGTATACACCTTTCTCTATTTTCATAAAAATCAGCTCCTGTGAAATTCTAAGTATCTATTCATGGCAATACACTAGTAGAAAACAATATTCATGGCCACATAATCCCTTAATGTGTATTCATGGAAAAACTGAATTCCAAATGCTCCTTCACCACTGGAAAACCCAGAGACTGTCTAAATTATGACCTACAGTTATACTTGAGTCTTTCATTTCTATCAAAGAAGTTTTTCTTTTCCCCCTTTCCATTAATAGTGATCATCTTCTAAATCAGTTATGAGGTTCTGACCATGTGACCAATACCATATTATAAATTCTTTTTTTTTTTTTGAGATGGAATCTCACTCTGTTGCCCAGGCTGGAGTGCAACGGCGTGACCTCAGCTCACTGCAACCTCCACCTTCTGGGTTCAAGTGATTCTCCCTACCTCAGCCTCCCAAGTAGCTGGGATTACAGATGTCTGCCACCACGCCCAGCTTATTTTTTGTATTTTAGTAGAGACAGTGTTTGCCCATGTTAGCCAGGATGGTCTCAATCTCCTGACCTTGTGATCTACTCGTCTCAGCCTCCCAAAGTGCTGGGATTATACGCATGAGCCACTGTGCTCGGCTTATAAATTCTGTTTCATTTTATAATTTTTGGTAGAGTTAGGGTCTTGCTCTGTCCACAGGCTGAAGTGCAGTGGTGAAATCATTGCTCACTGCATCAAACTCTTGAGCTCAAGTTATCCTCCCGCCTTATCTTCCAAAGTAGCTGGGATTACAGGTATGTGCCACCACGCCCAGCTAATTTTTTATATTTTTAGTAGAGACACGGTTTGACTGTGGTAGCCAGGATGATCTCTATCTCCTGACCTTGAGATCCGCTTGCCTCAGTCTCCCAAAGTGCTGAGATTACAGGCATGAGCCACTGCACCCGGCCTATTTTTTAAATTTTTAAAGAGACAGGGTCTCAGTATGTTGCCCACTCTGGTCTCAAACTCCTGGCCTCACCCTCCAGAGTTGCTGAGATTACAGGTGTGGGCCACTGCACCTGGTGAGATAAGTTTTAAAACTTATGTCTCTACTAGGTCAGGAGACTTGCTGTCCCTTTCATTTTTAGATAACTGGTACTTACTGATTTAACACTCACATAATTCCCTTATTTATAAAGTATTCAATAATATGTGGTTCTAATGTACCATTAAAGTTAAATTTAATACTTTTAAACCTGGACATACTGTTTGGTTAATCCAATGAGTGCTCTACTGTTGAATTTGTTTTTTTTTTTTTAAGATGGGGTTTCAACATGTTGGCCAGGCTGGTCTTGAACTCCTGCCCTCAGGTGATCCACCCACCTCGGCCTCCCAAAGTGCTAGGATTACAGGCGTGAGCCACTGCGCCCGGCCTCTACTGTTGAATTTGTAATTAAAATTATCACAGCATGAAGACTGGATATGGACAAAGACACCAGTATTATGAACATGTGCATAGAGAGTTCTGCATCACTGACGGATGCACAAACTGAGAGCCAGAGACAATGTCTCGGTTTGGTGAACTAGTCTTAACACAAAGTAGTTTCATATAGCACTAAATAAATATTCTTTTTTTTTTTTTTTTTTGAGATGGAGTCTCACTTTGTCGCCCAGGCTGACGTGCAATGGCGTGATCTCGGCTCACTGCAACCTCCACCTCCTGAGTTCAAGCAATTCTCCTGTCTCAGCCTCCTGAGTAGCTGGGACTACAGGTACCCACCATCAAGTCCGGCTAATTCTTTTGTTATTTTTAGTAGAGGGCTTCGCCATGTTGGGCAGGCTGGTCTCAAACTCCTGACCTCAGGTAATCCACCCACCTCAGCCTCCCAAACTACTGGGACTACAGGCGTGAGCCACCACGCCCAGTCTAATTTTTGTACTTTTAGTAGAGACAGGTTTCATGGGTCAGGCTGGTCTCGAACTCCTGACCTCAGGTGATCCACCCGCCTAAACCTCCCAAAGTGCTAGATTACAGGTGCGAGCCACTGTGCCTCGCCAATATTCATCGTTGATGGGCTCAATAGATGATTTTCTGGGCTTTATCATTATAAACTCTATAGGTTAAAATTTTAGCAGATGCCAAAGATCTATAGATAGGCTCAGTGAAACTGGCCAGAGAAAGGCATTCATTTTAAGTAAAGAAGCTTGACTTTCCTGATTCTTTTTAGGACTCAGTAGACTAAGCAAAAAAGAAATTTAACTCTACTCCTGAATCTACTTTTGTCCTCTGATTCCTGCAGTACCACAGATTCTTCGGCCAAACCTTGGCCTTGCTCTGCTCCCTCTCTTGTGTTATCTCTGCATGCTTTTCAATCACATTCCTTTAAAAAGGAAACATCTAGACCATAATACCATTCACTGAATCCACTACATTTATTTGCCTCTTACGTTTGACTTTCTCCTTTAGGGTTCCTTTCTTCAGAACAAAATTACTGGGCAATTTAAGACAAGGTGTGTTCCATGCAGTCTTCATATATTGCCGCATAATGTGCTGAGTAGACTGAGGACCTCAGCAACAATGCCTGAGAACTCTCTCAGCCAGATCAGCGTTGATAAAGAGCTTGAAGTATTGTAGTACTTGGAAAAGAGCATTCATAAGTAAAATTGGCTAATGCAAGGTTACCCAAAATTGCACAGGCAGGAAGGCCTTCAGAGCAAGAGCTGGTCCCTTTTTGCCTTTCTCACAATAACCTCACCAACCTTCCTACTAAAATGAACCAAGGGGATCGGTCGTAAAACGGGTCATGCCCATCACTGAAGAGATCTGATCCCTCCTCCGTCCCTGCGTCAGAGCCGGCGTCATCCACGAATGCCTCATCATCAAAATCCTCCATCTCATCTTGCTGCTCGTCAGCCAGCTCAGTGATGTCGGAATCGGCCGTGGAAAAAGTGGGGGAGGGTGTGCGGTCGGCAAGGCGCTCATTCACACAGCCGTGGAAAATGGGGGAGCTAGACACCAGGTAAGACGCCAATTAACACAGCCAGGGAGAGAGGAATAGTTGGTTAAACAGGAAGCAATAGGTGCCAACAGGACAGAATCCACTGGGGAATCAACACAATAAAAGCAAATAGAAAAGCAAAAGGATAAAATAAGCATAAATCATTTGGGTCAGGTGAAAGGGAACAAGGGCAGGTTGAAAAAGTTACATAAGGACTGATCCTTAGAATAAGAAAAGCAAAGGAAACACATGAGTAGACTATCCTAGGTAAATACGGTGTTATAACCTGTTTACATTCTCCAGTTCCCATAAAAGATCAGCATGTAGGCCTCAAAGAACCCACTCAACATCAAAGTGAAATAAGAAGGCTTTCAATCTTTACTGAAATTCTGACATCATCTTGGAGCAGAAAACAAAATGGATGAAATGGTATATGACAAAGCAGCACGTGCTTTGCTAAGGTTAAGATGTGTTTGGCCAATTCATCTCTTTGAAAAACTACTTTGCTATCAGAGTAGAGTGGAAAAGATTTACTTCATTTCCACAACATACTATGACTTCAGCAACTCCTTTTTACCCAGCCTCTTTAAAAACCATTACAGGGTTTTTTGCAATTGAAAAGCAATTCAAATTCTGAAATCATAAGCTCAAATCTTAAATTTCCCTGCTTTGAAAATTCCAAACCTTTAAGAACTTGACTCAATATGGACTCATAGAGGCACTATGTGTTTTCATTAAGTGCTGAAAATAATGTATAAAAAATGAGGCTCAAGGGGACTACCAAAGTACAATGAATTCACCCTTGCAATGACTAAAGTGGGATGAATTACTTTTTTTTAAAAAAAGGAAGAACAAATTAGATCATGAAGAGATTGTGTCTGATAAGCCATACTATGAATTTAAACTGTGTACAAGTTCTCTTTTCCTTTTAAATTTATCTTTATCAATTGCTGAACATTTTGTAAGTTTAAAGTCAGGGAAGACTGAAATACTTTAGCTGAAAGTTTGAGACTCAAAGCAAATATGCCCACTGAGTATAAATGACGGGAAATATACCAAATGACACAGTGGTTGTGAGTAGATAAGATTATAGATGCCTTTTTACACTTTTTTTTCCTCTTAACTTTTTATAATATCTGCTCAGGTTTTAAACACTTAAAATTATTCATTATTTTTAAAAGAAGACATCAACAAAAGCATCACATACCTCCCCACAAGTTTGAACCAGTGGAACCGATCATAGAAGGGATCACTGCCAGTCACAGTAGTCTCACTTTCGTCTTGGGCACTGGAGGCCATCTCCCCTGCTCTATCATACATCTCTCGCATCAAATCCAGCCTCTGTCTATTTAGTAAACACAAAGCACACTGGGTTAATATAATGAGACTACACTAAACTTTGGAAGCATCTTCCACGCAAGATTTTCTTCCAAAAAAAAAAAGGAGTTACTCCCACTATTTAATGTTATTTGAAAAGAATGAAGGCCAAAAGTACAGAAACCAACACTTAGTATCCCAAGTGTCTGAGTCTAGAGATAAGCCGTCAAGTCAAGAATGGCCACCTATCCTCTACTGAGTGAAAAGTCACAAAGGGGAATACTGTAAGTCAACTGTATGTGACATCTTAAATACACTGAGACAGGGAAATATCTCATCTTAAATGTAAAAGAGGCTATAACTTCCATATTTATTACTGATCATCCTGAGGTCCAGGATAGAAAAGATGAGTAAGTTCCAGATCTGAAATAGAAATATCATGAAATTGGAATATTTAAAATTTAAAAGAGGGTCTATGGAGGGTAAATTTAAATATCTACAAATGTCAGAGGTGTGTGAGGAGTACAATTCATTCACTTAAAAGAAAACAGATGGTAATATCATTGGCCAGCAACAGCATTTAGAAAGTACAAGGAAGTTTCAAGATGAGATTTGGGTGAAAAAAGAAAAACAAATAAAAAGAAAGTACAAGGAAGTAAGCAACGGTGTCCTCAAAGAGGAGAGTTTGAGGGAGTCCACTTAAGCAAGTCATTGTTTTTTCCTAAATAAAACAGCCTTTATGAATGTTTTCATACTTGAGTTTCTCCAAAGACCAATAGTGTGTTGCTCCATTCTTCAAATCCTGGACTTCTACTGCTACCACTGTTCGAGGGAAAGGCCTGTCCTCATGAGTTTTTTCCATCTCAGTGGGAAGTAATTCAGGAGGCAAAGGGGAGTACAATGTGTCAGTCAGCAGAACAAACTGAAACTGCACCTGAATGGAAAGAATAAACCATTGACAAATGGTTTTCATCAAGCAAGCTTCAGAGATGAGACGATACAATCATGCCCAATGGGAAAGAGGTCGAATGTGTTGTATGTGCTCAATAAATAGCTTGTGACTAACTGAAAAATATGGCCACCTGTTAGCAGTCATAGGGAATAATCCTGACTTCAAACTAAAATCTTTTTGCGGGGAGCCACAAGAGGGACAGGGTTGTACTCTGTCACTCTATCAGGTTGGGTGCAGTGGTGCAATCACATATCACTGTAGCCTCCACTCCTAGGCTCAGGTGATCCTCCCACCTCAGCCTCCTGAGTACCTGGGACTATAGGCATGTATTACCAGCCCAGCTAATTTTTGGTATTTTTTGTAGAGATGGGATTTCACCATGTTGCCCAGGCTGGTCTCGAACTCCTGAGTTCGAGATCCACCTGCCTTGGCCTCCCAAAGGGCTCAGATCACCGGTGCAAACCACCACGCCCAGGCTAAAATCTTGATAAATACATTTTGATTGACTGAATGAAGACTTTTATAGAACTTATACCAGAGATCAAAAGGTGGACCACAAAATGCACATCTAATCCCTCACCAATGAGAGAGGATGGAAACACAGCAAGGTTTCCCATAAACAACTACTGCTCTTAAAAGCATTTTTTAGGCTGGGCATCGAAGTTCACATCTGTAATCTCAGCACTTTGGAAGCTTAGCCCAGGAGTTTGGAACCAGTGAGATCCTGGTTAGGCAATACAGTGAGACCCTGTCTCTACAAACTAAGCCCAGGATGTAGAGGCTGCAGTGAGCTGTAATTGTGTCACTACACTCTAGCCTGGGCGACAGAGCCAGATCCTGTCTCAAAAAAAAGTATTTATTGTAAGGTAAGTGCTTCACAAAATCACGTCATTTATTTCTCACCACCACCTATATTTTCACCAAGAAATTATTATTAAACAAATTATTATTTAATATTAAATATGCATAGCAGTAAGAAAAAATGCCAGTTACTGCCTTTAGTCTACTTATGGAGAGGAGTGGTTAATAAATAACTATAAAATGAGAAAGGCTGCCGAGATTATGAATGAAGATCTTATTCCCTAGAACTATAATTTAGTTCTATGAGAAGATAAATAATTTCCCCAAAGTCAGCCAGTCTGTGCTCTTACCTACTACACAATATGGTCTTCCACTGTAATCTTAGCAGTGAAGAAACTGATAAACAGTGGGGCATACAGAAGACGGAATCTACGGTTTGGTGTGAAGTTTTGGCAATATTTACAAAAATGAGTAACATTTATTGCCTTTTACCATGCCAGGCACTATTTTAAATGCTTTATGCATGTGCCCATTTTCATTCCTCACAAAATCCCTTGGTGCCAGGTATTGTTGCCAATCCCATTATGTAATGGGGAATGGAGGCACAGGGCCTCTGGGGTCAACACCACTTGTGGAGCTGGGACTGGAACCTGGACTGTCTGGGTCCAGGGTGCATGTGCTTGTCCACTACACAACAGTGCCTCTCAGACCCTAGAGGAGGAGCAGATCAGTAGCAAAGGGGCATACCAAACTTAGACGTGCAAACTTAATGGCAGAAAAGCAGAAGAAAATTAAAATTATTCAGAAACCCAAGAGAAGCACTTTCGTACTAAGTTTTGCTAGTTCTTGTTAGGAATACAGTTTCTTTACTTATAAAATAAGCTAGAATACATCTGGGTTTTTTTTTTTTTTTCAATTTTATTTAACAAAAATTTCATTAGTACCTACTATGTTCCAGGCACATATATTAAATAAAGACATATGTAAAGCTGTTTTATAGCACAAAGCAGCTGAGTTCCCCCAAAGGAAAGGTTAGTTCAAGGTGAGAGCCCAGATGCGCCCACAGCAGGCTCAGCTTTGCCTCCAGATCTCCTGTGTTCTACTGCTCCATACCTTTTTTTTCAGTTCCACACTGATGGCATTGGCCTCCTTTAGGTACACGGCATTGCCCCAGAGTAAGTCCCGTAATGAAGTAAACTGGTGAGATTTCCATTTCCGGAAGGCCCATTGAGCCAACTCAAATTCATGCTGTGTCCAAGAAACTGAAAGAATGAATGATGCATATTTAATAGCAATCTTACAATTATATAAAAATTACATCTCTCTTCTACCCTCTTTTACCAAGATGGTGTTTTCTAATTTCTCTGCATTCAGCTGTTTTTGTTTTCTCTTCTTTTTAGTAAAGCTTACTAAATTCTTTTGATATTAGGAAAGCAATATATACATTTCAGAACACCTTTAAAAATACTACTTTTGGCTGGGCACGGTGGCTCACACCTGTAATCCTAGCACTTTAACAGGCTGAGGCGGGCAGATCACCTGAGGTCAGGAGTTTGAGACCAGCCTGTCCAACATGGATAAACCCCGTCTCTACTAAAAAAACAAAAAACAAAACAAAACAAAAATAAACAAAAAAATCCTGTTGAATTTATTTAAAATAGTACATCAAAGAAATACATTTTTCTTTCTTTTTTTTTTTTAAAAAAAAGATATTATTTTATTTTTTTCCTGACAACTTCATAACATTCTTGGAGTAAAAAAAAAGATTATTATTATAACATATAGCCACAATAAAAAAAATACTCCTGGGCTGGGTGCGGTGGCTCATGCCTGTAATCCCAGTACTTTGAGAGGCCAAGGCAGGCGGATCACCTGAGGTCGGGAATTCAAGACCAGCCTGACCAACAAGGAGAAACCTCATCTCTACTAAAAATACAAAATCAGCTCAGTGTGGTGGTGGGTGCCTGTAATCCCAGTTACTTGGGAGGCCAAGGCAGGAGAATCGCTTGAACCCAGGAGGCAGAGGTTGCAGTGAGCCAAGATCACACCATTGCACTCCAGCCTGGGCAACAACAACAAAACTCTTTCTTAAAAAAAAAAAACTCCTGGCTAGGCACAGTGGCTCACATCTATAATCCCAGCACCCTGGGAGGTGGAGGTGGGCAGATAACCTGAGGTCAGGGGTTTGAGGCCAGCCTGGCCAACATGGTGAAACTATCTCTACTAAAAATGCAAAAATCAGTCAGGCGTGATGGCGTGTGCCTGTAGTCCCAGTTACTCAGGAGGCTGAGGCATGAGAATTGCTTGAACCTGGGAGGCAGAGGTTGCAGTGAGCCAAGATTGCACCATTGCACTCAAGGCTGGGTGACAAAGTGAGACTCTGTCTCAAAAAAGAAAGACAAACTCCTAACCTCTGACCCCTGATATACTGTATGACTTCATATATTTCTCTTTTTTGTTCTACTACAGAGAGAGAAAAGGTACCATTTCACTTATTTAAAAATAAGAAACTAGCTGGGTGCAGTGGCTCACACATGTAATCCCAGCACGTTGGGAGGCCATGGCAGGTTTGAGAACAGCCTGACCAACATGGTGAAACCCTGTCTCTACTAAAAACACAAAATTAGCCAGGCGTGGAGGCACATGCCTGTAATCTCAACTACTCAGGAGGCTGAGGCAGGAGAATCGCTTGGACCCAGGAGGCGGAGGTTGCAGTGAGCAAAGACTGCGCCATTGCACTCCAGCCTGGGTGACAAGAGCAAAACTCTGCTTCAAAAATGAATAAACAAATAAGAAATTTAATACATAAATTAAGAGTTCCTTCAAAGTTAGTCTGAAGCTTTGAAACTGCCAAGAGGTTGGGTGGAAAAATGAAGTGTGGTTAAGTGTTCATACTGCATTATAAGGCAATAAATAACAATGAAAGCCCTAACTCAGCTAAGAAATGCTGGAAGACCTAAGATAGGCAAACATGACTAAGCAATATGATTAGAAATTTGCCAGAAATGGCTTCAAAGTACAATGACACATTCCAAAGTCCTCACTTGGAAATCTGACATAAGCCAGCAAATAGAACAGACTGTCTTAACAAAGATTAAGCTCTATATTTATTTGTAATTCATACATAAAAACGTCATATCTACAGCAATATGAGACAGTACATGTAAACTTTCTTTTTTTGAGACAGAGTCTCACTTTGTTGCCCTGGCTGGAGTGCAGCGGCATGATCTTGGCTCACTGCAATATCTGCCTCCCTGGTTCAAGCAATTTTCCTGCCTCAGCCTCCCACGTAGCTAGGACAACAGGTGCACACCACCACGACTGGATAATTTTTTTTTTTTTTTGAGACAGAGTTTCAATCTTGCTGCTCAGGCTGGAGTGCAATGGTGTGATCTCTGCAACCTTCACCTCCCAGGTTTTAGCAATTTTCCTGCCTCAGTCTCCCAAGAGGCTGGGATTATAGGCATGTACTACCATGCCCAGCTAACTTTTGTATTTCTAGTAGAGATGGGTTTTCACCATGTTGGCCAGGCTGGTCTTGAACTCCTGACCTCAAGTGATTCACCAACCTTTGCCTCCCAAAGTGCTGGATTACAAGTGTGAGCCACTGCACCCTGCAACTTTCTAAGACATTTATATGATGTGTTCAGAAACCTTGTGAAAGCTGAAGAACACTATCACCCTCATCCCCACCTCATAAAATATAGCCTGGATTATCAACACTGCACATCTATTAAATCATCAATAAACTGGCTCAGTAAAATGTCAATAAATGATAGGGCGAACTATGAGAAATCCAGCTTTGATTATGCATAAATGACTAATTTGATAATATAACTCCAAAAAGATATACACAGGAAAGTTTCTGTCTCTAGATTTCACCTTCTTCCTCCTCTTCCTCTTCTTCAGTTGTTTCTGCGGCTAGGGATCGGGTTTCAACCTGCTTCTGCAAGGCCTGCAATTTACTCTCATAGTCCTGAATGAAAAGAAAGGAGACAACATGTAGGAGAGAGAAGAAATAAGAGGGTAGGAAAAGAGAAATGGAAGGAATATTGGGGGAAGTACAGAAAGCAAAGGACAAAGAAAAGAGACGAAGGCAGAAAACAATAAACAAAAGACATACAGAGAAATGTTTAGGAAAAAACCCACAAAGCACACAAGATGGTGTGTAATGGGTAAATGCTAAAAAGAAAAAAAACTCACTACAGTATATGTTTCTACTCCCTCAAAGACTCCATTCTTTATCTGGGGTAGTGGTAGGAGAAAGGGGGAATTTTTAGGTGAAATTTATATATATATATATATATCTTAAGTGTGTTACAATATAGTCAAGTAATATCAAACACATCAATAAATTCCAGAGAAAAATAATATTGAAAATGATTAAATTCACCAGCATCACCAAAAATCTCAATTATCTAACTCTTTGGAAGGAAAAAGAAATTAAGATTGTAGACTTCGGTGCTTCCTATGGGTGAAAAATCACTATCTTTGATCAGTAGGATGAGTTTAGCCTTCAGGCAACCAAAAGCTCATAGTGCTATTAGGACTGAAGACTGTATTTAGTTATTCAAGTAAGACATTTTATTTTCAATATGCAATTATAAGATGGATTATTGGCCAGGTATGGCTCATGCCTGTAATCCCAGCACTTTGGGAAGCTGAGGTGGGCGGATCACCTGAGGTCAGGAGTTCCAGACCTGCCTGGCCAACACCATGAAACCCCTATCTCTACGAAAAATACAAAAAGTAGCTGGGCGTGATGGTGTGTGCCTGTAATCCCAGCTACTTGGGAGGATAAGGCAGGAAAATTGCTTGAACCAGGGAGGCAGAGGTTATAGTGAGCCAAGATCAGGCCACTGCACTCCAGCCTGGAGACAGAGAGAGATTTCATCTCAAAAAAAAAAAAGATGAATTATTATAATACAAATCAAATTTATCCTTCATTTTACCATCTACTTCATGTATTTTTCAATAAGGGTAATATCACCCCCAAAGAGGCCAAAAAATGGTTCTCAGAGGATGAAAAACATCTTAGTTCTTTAATATATAAGTACAAATATATATAGTATACAGATAATGTAGTATATCCGAGGTACTAAAATCTCATGGTGGGGAGAGATTAGGGGACAAATGTCTAAAAAGTTTCCTTAGGTTGTTAATTTGCAAAACTTGAATTTTAGTGAAAATAAAACAAGTAGGATTAAGAAAGAGACCTTCAAACAGTGAAATACTAAATTATAGCATAAGCATAGCATTTTAAGATTTACTGCCAGGGTTTCCTTCTTCTTCTTTTGGTAACCTAGCAGTGACCCAATTACAGCCTGTCATGAGACAAAGGGTGTAAGTATGACCATACACTGCTTCCAAACAGAGCTCTCCAAGTCCCACATCAAACATTCCATGCATCACAAAGCAGTGCTGAAAGCCCTTTAGTAAACTCCATTACAAAAGAAGCTCCCAAAGCAATGCTCACAAGGATGCAAAAATCCTCTATGGTTCTGGTCATTTGTCAGTTAGTCTCACAAAGGAAGTGTTCTCTCTAGATGGGCTGGCAGTGACCAAGACCAAGAGCCAACTACATAGCTTTATTAGATACGTAAACACACTTTTAAGGAGACTACATAGTATGAAAAAAAAGAGAAAGAAAAAAAACTAAACAAGTAAAAGGCTTGGGTTTGGGTCCTGCAAACTGTTCTTACTAGCCTTATAATTCCAAGAAAGTTAAATCCTCTCTAAACCTCACTTTCTTCATCTTTAACCGAAGATTTTAGCATTTGACCTGCCTACCACACAGTACTAGAGGAAGGACCAATAGGTAAACCATTTTAAAAACACGTGAAAGCCCTCTTACATGGTAATACACTATCAAAATTTCAGGCAATGCTTTTTTTTTTATTTAGATGGAGTCTTGCTCTGTTGACTAGGCTGGAGTACAGTGGCGCAATCTCAGCTCACCACAACCTCATGCTTCCCAGGTTCAAGCAATTCTTCTGCCTCAGCCTCCTGAGTAACTGGGACTACAGGTGCTCACCACCACAACCAGCTAATTTTTTTGTATTTTTAGTAGAGAAGGGGTTTCACTAAATTGGCCAGGCTGGTCTCGAACTCCTGACCTCAGGATCCACCTGCCTCACCCTCCCAAAGTGCTGGGATTATAGGTGTGAGCCACTGCTCCCAGCCTCAGGCAATGTTTTTTTTCTTAAAGGTTATTTTTTAAGTATACTTAGCAACTGGATCTTGGTTTCCAAATACCATTGCCACTAAAAGGAACCAGGGCTCCTTGAAAAAATTAGCTGCTTCCAGGTTTGAAGCAAGGAAAATAGAAGGTGAGTCTGAAACATTTTGTGTCAGAAAGGACGGAAGAACTCAAACACCACTGGGGCTATTTCAAAAGGACACAGGAGCCGGGTGTGGTGGCTCACACCTGTAATCCAAGCACTTTGGAGGCCAAGGCGGGCGGATCACCTGAGGTCGGGAGTTCAAGACCACCCTGACCAAGATGGTGAAACCCTGACTTTAAAAAATAAATAAATCAGAGAATAAAGGCATGGGAAAAAAAAAGAAAAAACAAACAAACAAAAAGGACACAGGATCCCACTGGCTAATAAATCAACAGAAAAATAACATAGTACATTGAATACAGAAAGAATTCATGACTCCTTGGTGATACTGAAAGAAAGAAAGAAAAAGGGGAAGCTCTTCTTTAAGTAAAATTTTTTTAAAAGCTAGCTAATTACCAGGCATGGGCATGCACCTTTAATTTCAGCTACTTAGGAGGCTGAGGCTGAGGCAGTTACTGGCCTCCCAAAGTACTGGAATTATAGATGTGAGCCGCCATGCCTGGCCCCTGGGATCCCTGGAGCCCAGGAGTTGAAGGCTGCAGTGTGCTATGATCAGGTCTGTGAATAGCCACTCCAGCCTGGACAATATAGCAAGATACCATCTGAAAAACAAAAACAAAAAAAAGGTAGCTAATAAATGCAGAAAAATGACAAGTGGAAAATCACCATATTGCAACCCCAGATGTAGTAACTGAATCAGGCAAGGATCGTTAATAAATGCTAAAATAGGCCAAGCACAGTGACTTAACGCCTATAATCGTTGCACTCTGGGAGGCTGAAGCAGGCGAACTGCTTGATCCCAGGAGTTCCAGACTGGCCTGGGCAACATAGCCAAACCCCATGTCTGCAAAAATTATACAAAAATTAGCCAAGCATGGTGGCATACACCTGTAGTCCCAGCTACTCAAAAGGCTAAGGTAGGAGGATCACTTGAGCCCAGGAGGCAGAGGTTGCAGTGAGCTGTGATTGTGACACTGTACTCCAGCCTAGGCTACAGAGCAAAAGACCCCATCTCAAAAACAACAACAACAAAAAGCTAAAATAATTGAGTAAAAGATGCATGAAAAACAGAATATGCGTATGATCCAAAGTCCATGCCCAGATATCTATTAATAAGAAGGGAAATGATATATTTACGATGGAGAGAGCTGGGAAACATCACATTAACCAAATTTACACAACTTTAACATTATCGATAATAGGAGAAACTGACATTTTATGTCTACTGATGTGATGCAATGGGAAATACACATCACCATTATAGCAACCTTTTTCTTTTTTCTTGGAGACAGAGTCTCCTTCTGTCACCCAGGCTGGAGTGCAATGGTACAATCACAGCTCACTATAACCTTGACCTCTCAGGCTCAAGTGATCCTCCTGCCTCAGCCTCCCAAGTAACTGGGACTACAAGAGGGAGCCACCATGCCTGGCCCCTTTATAGAACTCTTTTTTTTTTTTTTTTTTTTTTTTTTTTTGAGATGGAGTTTTGCTCTGTCACCCAGGCTGGAGTGCAGTGGCACAATGTTAGCTTACTGCAACCTCTGCCTCCTGGGTTCAAGCGATTCTCCTGCCTCAGCTCCTGAGTAGCTGGAACTATAGGTATGCACCACTATACCCAGTTAAATTTTGTATTCTTAGGCCGGGTGCGGCAGCTCATGCCTGTAATCCCAGCACTTTGGGAGGCTGAGGTGGGCGGATCACCTGAGGTTGGGAGTTTGAGACCAGCCTGGCCAACATGGTGAAAGCCCCTCTCTACTAAAAAAAAATTACAAAAATTAGCTGGGCATGGTGGCAGGTGCCTGTAATCCCAGGTACTCAGGAGGCTGAGGCAGGAGAATCATCTGAACCCAGGAGGCAGAGGTTGCAATGAGGTGAGATCATGCCATTGCACTCCAGCTTGGGCGACAGGGTGAGACACAGTCTCAAAAAAAAAAAATGTATTTTTTAATAGGGAGGGGGTTTCACCATCTTGGCCAAGCTGGTCTTGAACTCTTGACCTCAGGTGACCTACCCATCTCAGCCTCCCAAAGTGAAAGTGCTGGGATTACAGGTGTGAGCCACTGCACTCGGCCCCTTTATAGCATTCTTAACAAAAAGGTTTAACCTGAATCTAATATTGAGGAAACAATCAGACAAATCAGAATATGGCCTGGACACTTCAAAAATATTAGTAGAATGAAAGATTTATAAAATTATAACCAAATGAAATATATAAACCTTGACTAGATCTTAGATTAAAACACTCCCTTTCCTAACATTTATATTTTTCAAATAATTAGGGAATTTGAAAATGGTCTGTATATAACATTGAATTAATATTGAATCAGTATTAAATTTCTTGGATGGCATAGTATTAAGAGAATATTAGTGGCTGGGCATGGCGGCTCACACCTGTAATCTCAGCACTTTGAGAGGCTGAGGTGGGCGGATCACCTGAGGTCAGGAGTTCAAGTCCAGCCTGGCCAACGTGGTGAAACTCCATCTCTACAAAAATACAAAATTAGCCGGACATGATAGCGGGTGCCTGTAGTCCCAGCTACTTGGGAAGCTGAGGCAGGACAATCATTTGAACCCATGAGGCAGAAGTTGCAGTGAGCCAAGATCGTGCCATTGCACTCCAGCCTGGGTGACAAAGCAAGACTCTGTCTCAAAAAAAAAAAAAAAAAAAAAAACCTCTTGATTTTAGGAGAAAAGCATGGAAGTATTTGGGTAAACTGTCATAGTATCTATAATTTTCTTATGATTGAGGAAAAATATATATTAGTACAGGTATACAAAAGTTCATTCCAGTATTTTCTGTTTAAAATGTCTCAAAATAAAAAGTTGGGGAATAGGGGAAAAAAACTACATATTACATGGAATTATTTTAGCAAAAGAGAAAGGCTGCTGATTTACCTAAAAATCATCAGGTAGAAAAAAAAATGTTAATACTTTATATTAACATTTATAATATAAATGTTAATATAAGTTGACAGGCTGGTCAAACTATCAATGAACATAAAATCCTTCGACTTTGACAGTTATGAGGATGACATTCCCCAACAGCTCTGGCTGTGCTTTAGTAACCAAAACAAACACGAAAAATTTCCCATAGCCCTATAAATCTAAAAACTTTAACTGGGCCAGGTGTGGTGGTACATGCCTGTAATCCTAGCACTTTGGGAGGCTGAGGCAAGTGATCACTTGAGCTCAGGAGTTTGAGACCAGCCTCGGCAACATGGTGAGACCCTGCCTCTACTAAAAACACAAAAATTAGCAGGGCATAGTGGAGGGCATATGTAGTTCCAGTTACTTGGGAGGCTAAGGTAAGAGGATCATATGAGCCAGGAAGAGGAGTTTGCAATGAGCCGAGATTGTGCCACTGCACTTCAGCCTGGAGGACAGAGTGAGACCTCATCTCAAAAACAACAACAGGCAAAAAACAAACAAAAAACTTTAACTATTTTGACCACAACTGGTAGTCAAAATATCAACATCATCTATTGAACTGGCCCCCTCCCCAAGTCAGGCTACTTATGAACTTTTTTTTTTTTTTTTTTTTTTTTTTAGGCCGGTCAAGTGAAGCAGTGGGAGTGGAGAAGGAACAAAGAAATCTGTAACTGGTTGTGATCAATTAGTTGTAAACACCACTGCACTCGGACCAACCTTATGAACTTTTAAAAAGGACATTTCCTATATCACATTTCCCACAACAAATGGCTGAGATTCACATACTGTAGTTCTACTCATTTCATGATAAAAACTAATTATGGAAAGCACATAATATATTTTGGCTGGGAGCAGTAGCTCATGCCTATAATCCCAGCACTTTGGGAGGCCAAGGAGGGTAGATCACCTGAGGTCAGGAGTTCAAGACCAGCCTGGCCGACTGGTAAAACCCTGTCTCTACTAACAATATAAAATTAGCTGGGCGTGGCGGCACATGCCTATAATCCCAGCTACTTGGGAAGCTGAGGCAGAATTGCTTGAATTAAGAAGGCCAAGGTTGCAGTGAGCCGAGATCATAACATTGCACTCCAGCCTGGGCAACAAGAGAGAAACTCCGTCTCAAAATAATAATAATTATATTTTCCAGTAGGCATTTATGTTTATAAGAAATCCTAACTAGTTCAAAATATGCCCCATATGTATAAAGGCACAGCACTGGCTGTTCTCTCTTTTGGAATGTTCTCTCCTACCCACCTACCCTGGTTTTTAAGCTTATTTTGTATCTGGAAGTGTTAATGTTAAACATGAATTATTACAATCTTCCCAATAACCTTATAAAGATGGTACTAAGCCAGGCGCGGTGGCTCATGCCTGTAATTCCAGCACTTTGGGAGGCCACGGTGGGCAGATCACCTGAGGTCAGAAGTTCGAGACCAGCCTGGCCAACATGGTTCGCCATGTTGTATTTTCTGTCTCTACTAAAAATACAAACAAATTAGCTGGGCATGGTGGCATGTGCCTGTAGTCCCAGCTACTTGGGAGGTTGAAGCACGAGAATTGGTTGAACCTGGGTGGTAGAGGTTGCAGTGAGCCGAGATCATGCCATTGCACTCTAGCCTAGGTGACAGAGACTCTGTCTTAATAAAAACAACAACAATAAAACACCAAAATAAAGATGGTACTTTAGTTAGCCTCATGTTAAAGAGAAAGAAAGAGATTAAGCAAGTGCTAAAAATGGGACTTGAGCCCAGGCAACGCAAAGCATGCTTTTAAACCATAATCTAGCCATCCACTCAGCAAATACCTTTTGTGTTCCTACTATGTGCCAGATGCTAGTGCAGTAAGACAAGGGGTCCCATTGACAAGGGAGACAGAGATGATAAACAGTAAACAAAACATACACTGTGATTTTAGTGGAGAGTACTGGTATGGAGAAAGATAAAGGTAAGGCTAGAGGCTACCAGGGAGAAGAAAGGGAGACAGACTTCTAGACCAAGTAGTCTGGGAAGGGTTAAGCAAGTTTGCAGAGGTCTTTGGTGGGGGTTATTCTACTCAAAGTAATAACAACAACAAGTACCAAGGTCTCGAAATGGAAAGGAGCACCACGTATCTCAGGAAAAGCAAGAAAACTTGTGTGGATGGAATGGGAGAGTAGGGAGAAGGGTAGGAGATGCAGCAGATGTAGTCAGGTAGCAAACAGGGTAAGGACGGCCTTATAGACCATGGTAAGGTCTGGGGACATTATTCTAATGGAAACCACTGGGTAGTTTAGAGCTGGAATATGTCTTAAAAACATTATTCTCTGTGGGACTTAGGAGGAACTGTGGAAACAGGAAGAACAGTCATGAGGCTGTCACAGCAGTGTCCAAGGTAGATGGTGGTGGCTTTGACTAGGGTATCAGCAGCAAAGGTGGTAAAAAGAGATGGATTTAGCATATACGTTTTACAGGGAGAGCAAAAAGGACCTACTGATGATCTGATCATGAGATGTGAAGAAAAAGAGAAACTAAAGATAATTTTAGCTGAGCTGACTGCTCCGGTTCGGATGGTTTAAATGTAAGGCATCTGCCAGCAATCTGGATGTCAGGCAGTAGTTGTATGTCAGCATCTAGAGCTCAGGGCAGGGGCCCAGGCTGGAGAGAGGACACCTGAGAGTCAGCAGAAGGTGAGGCGGGGCAGAGGTCTGCAGACAGAACGACTCCCTGGGACTGGCTCCGGCTCCCCTGCTGAGTAGCTGTGTGACTCTGGGCAAGTATGTGAAAAGGGAGTAAGTAATATCTACCTCACAGAAGAGGGGTATTGTGAGGACTCAATGAGTCAATACATGTAAAAGGTTGATGTGTATTAATACATGTAATACATATTCAATATACAGGTTATTATCTTCAACATCAGTATAAAAATGGAAGGGGGAATAGACAAAGATGTAGAAATAGCCAAGGTCCATGGCCAGAGACCATGAAGGAGCAGCTAGAAAGGTTGGAGGAAAAGAAGATGCCAAGAGAAGTATCCCATGAAGTAAAGGGTAGGCAACGGTGTCAAATGCCAGAGATTCAGTAAGACGAGGACTGAGAAAATGTATTCAGTCTGTCATCAAGAAGAGCTTTCAGGACCCTGATAAGAGCAGCTTTGGTGGTGAGGGGAACAAGAGTCTGACTAGATGAGTTCCAGCAGGAATGAGGATAGGAAATAATGAAAAGAAAAAATGGGGCCAGGAGAAGTGGCTCACACCTGTAATCCCAACACTTTGGGAGGCTGAGACAGGTGGATCACCTGAGGTCAGGAGTTCAAGATCAGCCTGGCCAACATGGTAAGACCCTATCTCTACTAAAAATACAAAAATTAGCTGGGCATAGTGGCGTACACCTGTAGTCCCAGTTACTTGGGAGGCAGACGTTGCAGTGAGCTGAGATTGTGCCACTGCACTCCAGCCTGTGTGACAGAGTGAGACTCCATCTAAAAAAAAAAAAAAAAAAAACTTTTGCAACTGGTGACATGTTTGCATGATGGCAGGAATAATCCAGAATGAGAGAAACTGATGATGCAAAAGAGAAGAGGGTAAATGTACAAGAAGTTCTTGAGAGGGTACGGAATGCAGGGAACAAGGGCTGGGTTGGGAGAGGATCAAGGACAGTTCATCCACTAACAGGAAGGAAAGCCCAGTATAGGTATGGATGGATCATGCAGGCAAAACTAGACAAAATCCCTTTGTCTAGAAGGAAGTTTCTTCTGATTGCTTGGTCTAGAATAAATTTCTTCTGATTGCTTCTTTTTTCCTCAGTGAAACAAAAACATTGTCAGCTAAGAGCAATGAGAGGCTACCTTAAAACCTTTCAGAGCACCTTGTATTTTTTCATCATGGCACTTGTCACAATGCACTGAGTCACTACTGGTGTGGTTACTGCAGCTGTCTCCCTCTATAACTGAGAATTTCATGAGGCCAGGACCACACATTTGTCACTTACCACTTATCCCAGCAACTGGCATATATCTGTCTTCTAGATCACATACACAGTCACATACTGATCTTTTAGATAAATATTTATCAGAAGTAGCTATCTTTTAGAGCAGGGGTCAGCAAACTATGGCCTTCGGGCTAGATCCAGTCCACTGCCTGTTTCTGTAAACACAGTTTGACTGGAACACGGCCACCCTTGTTCATTTCCATATAGTCTATGGCTGCTTTCCTACTACAATAGAGTTGAACAGTTCACAAAAAAGACCATATGGTCCATAAAGCCTAAAATATTTACTGTCTAGCCTTTTACAGAAAATGCTTATCAAGCCCTCATTCCAGATCACTGGTTATCAAAGGTGGTTACTGGACCAGCAGCATCAGTATCACCTGGGAATTTATCAGATATGCAAATTTATCAGGTCTTGCCCCAGACCTAGTGAATCAGAAACTCTGGAGGTGGGCCCAACAGTCTGGGTAAGACCCCCAAAAGACCTCCAAAATTTTAATGGACATTACAGTTTGAGAACCATTCTTCCAGGTAATGAATTTATATGACTGCAAAACGAACAAAACAGATATGGCATTTATTCTAGGTGAGTTTATGTTCTCATGGAAGAACCAAACAAGTACAAAGAAAAGATAATTACAGGCTATCATTATTAAAACAGTGAGTCAACTTGTGGTGGGCTGGGCAGAAACAGCTCAGGAGCTGAGGTCTGGAAGGTGAGAGAAGCATGATAGAAATAGGCTCCAGGCTTGAGAAGTGCAAAAGCCCAGGGGTGATAAGAAACTTGGCATGCACAAGGAACCAAAGGCCAGAGGGTCTGCAGTGTGAGAGTGAAAGCATTAAGAGTGGGGGCCAAGCAGCCAAAATATGTAAAGCCTTGGAGACTACAGTAAGACTCAGATTCTTTCATGCAATGCAAAGCACCTGAGGCTACTGACAAGACATGATTTATATTTTGAAAAGATGATATTGGTTGCTATGTGGACAATGGATTATAAGAGTCAAGAATAGAAGCAAAGAGACAAGTTATGGTACTTCAGTACTCTCAATGGAAGATGATAGTGGCACAAGTAGGGCACCTCTGAGGAGGTGATATTTAAGGTAAAATCAGTATCACCATTCTGAGTTTTCCTGTTAGGCTATTTTAGACATTAGAGGCTTGGCTCCTAATGGCAGATTATAATTAGCAAGCAATAGCCAGAAGGAAAATATCCACACCCAAGATGATACCCCAGTTGTTGACAACACTTAACTTTGCCCCTCACTACCAGCAGCACTGTGTGGGCACAGTCTCATTAGCACAATGTCACTGCACATAACACACTAATCTTCTCTGTCACCCTGTAAGTGGTAGGGACATTTCAACTTTTCCATCCGTTTCTCCAACAGGAGAGGAATACAAAGTACCTGAAGGAAAAGGGTATGAGGCCAGCAGCAGACCGATTCCAGATTTCATATTTAAAAACTCATGTGGATTTTGTATTCTACCCTATGATACATGATTATGTTGTTTTTAAATATTAAAAAATAATGTCAGGTCCAAATTTTCATTGAGACTACTGGTCCACTCCAGAAAAATATTCTGCTTTGTTCTGTTTCCTCTCCAGTGTACCACTGATTTACTCTGGGTGAAAAAAAGCAGAGGTTAAAGGAGAAAGAAAAGCTGCAGAGCCACTCAAAACTTTAGAAATTTAGTTTCTACACATATAAAGGGAAATAAATCATTTCATTTAAAGGAATTCAAATCAAGACTATTTAAGAAAAAACTGAGAACATGGTTAAAGTAAACTCAAATCAGAAAGTGATGTCCTTATTCATCTTTTGTGAAAAAATATTTTATGTAAGTGAAATGTGGCATAAAATAGGGCTGAAAGATCCCATTTAAGGTAGAATTTTGTTAAACAGAAAAGTGTAGCTAGAGCAAAAGCTTTAAAACTAATCAAGTTCACGTAGAAATATTTTTTAAAAAGATTTGATTTATAACCATCTTCAGATGAAAAAGCAATAAATAAAAGTCAAAAACTAGGTTTAGTTAGCATTACCTTACTTTCCTTTTCCCTCTTCCCACATAGAGAGAGAAATCACACTCTTAAAAGATGACTTCAACTTTTATTAAATGAGGTCTTTATTTTTTAACATTATAAACTAACACTCCCTTTCTTAAAAGGCAGATCTTACACTCAAAGACAATCTTCAAGCATTTTTTGTTGTTTAAGTAATTGAGGGGGAAATCCACAGTTCATTAACAAGAAGATTCAAAACTTCATTTTACAGTAATAATGGGACAATGACTAATACATTTCACAATCAAAAGTGGTTCAAGTTAAGAATATCTAGAACAGATTTTAAAATCTGAAAAAGATGACACAAACTGGACAATTATGAGTATCACTTATCACAATTTTGGCTCTAACAGTACAGAACAAATGCTTGTTTTGCACTGCACCTAAGAAGGCTCCTTCATTAAGGTACACCAGGACACAGGCAGCATCCCCTCCGCCCAGTCATTTGTACAAATCATTAAGGCGAGTCTACAATGGACCAATAAGGCACTGGGGCACAGCAGCTAACTTCAGGAAGTCTATGTAATTTCCTGTAGTAAAACAGCCTTTGATGCAGACATAGGTATGACAAATTCAGTGTTTTGTTTTTTTTTTTTCAGTGTCAACCTGTACCTAAAGCACAAAAGGTCACTTCAAGTCACTTCAATGTAATAAACAATTCCCATTCACCACATTACTAATGAAAAGAGAAATAATTCACTGGGCTAGAAGGAATTAGAAGCAGGAATAAATAAAACGCCCTTTGGTTTAGACTTTATTAAAGAGAATGTCTCTAACTCTCCAAGGAATACCATTCTGGTTTGTGAAACTATACCAATTAATTAGGACTCTTCTATATTCTCACTAATGTCAGATCATCACATAACTTCAATAGCATAAACACTTTTTTCCTCACTTTGCTATAATAATAGCTAGGGCTACCTCAACAATAATGGTTTAATTATGACCATTTCTCTTTGGTCTTGTGGTATTGAAGCTTAAAGAGAAATCACATTAAAAAAAAAAAACAGGCCGGGCACTGTGGCTCATGTCTGTAATCCCAGCCAACATGATGAAACCCCATCTCTACTAAAAATACAAAAGTTAGCCAGGCATGGTAGCATGCGCCTGTAATCCCGGCTACTCAGGAGGCTGAGATAGGATAACTGCTTGAACCCAGGAGGCAGAGGCTGCAGTCAGCCAAGATCACGCCACCATAATCTAGCCTCGGCGACAGAGCAAGACTGTCACAAAACAACAACAACACACAAAAAAACAAAGTAATATGCGCCATACCAAGAGCTCACAAAAGGATGGCACTAGTTACTTATTTAGTGAAAGATTCAATTAAGCAATTTTATTCATACAAAGTTATTCTCTCAGATAAGCATTTGCTCAGAAATGCATCATGGGGTATAGATAGCAGTCCATAAAACCTTGGTTAATTTCTTCCTGGTCATCTATAAAATTAAGAGATCCTTTAGCTATCTAAACAACATTTCGGCAACATGAGGATACCTGGGATTAGAAGATGAAGCACAAATATAAACCCAATTCTTTGGAATATCACTGTGGACATAGTCCTTACCACAATCCATAGTTGTAAATGAAAATATTATGTAACTCTTCATTCTGCAGTGTTTTTTTTTTTTTTCCTTGAGACAGAGTCTCCCTCTATTGCCCAGGCTGGAGTGCCGTGGCGCAATCTCGGTTCAATACAACCTCCGCCTCCTGGGTTCAAGTGGTTCTCCTGCCTCAGCCTCCTGAGTAGCTGGGACTACAGGCACGCACCACCACGCCTGGCTAGTGTTTTTGTATTTTTAGCAGAGACTGGGTTTCACCTTATGGCAGGCTGGTCTCAAACTCCTGACCTTGTGATCTATCTAACCCGGCCTCCCAAAGTGCTGGGATTACAGGTGTGAGCCACTGTACCCAGACTCTACAGTGTTACCTAATCACCAGTGGAGAGTAACTCACTCACTCCTATGGTTTAGTAAGAAACAAGGGTACCTGTCCATAACAAGATTAAAAGACCACTGTAAGAATGAAAATATATGGAACCTACTCTATGTTATCTCAAGTTAGGGAAATGAGAGTCCATTTTTGCTACAGAGTTGAAACCCAAATAATATAATAAATATTATCTTAAAAAAAAAAAAAAAGACAAGTTCTCACTCTGTCTCCCAGGCTGCAGTGCACTGGTTATTCATAGGCAAGATCTCATTACTGATTAGCCTGGGAGTTTTGGCCTGCTCCATTTCTGACCTGGACTAGGTTCACCCCTCCTTAGGCAACCTTGTAGTTTCCCGCTTCAGGAAGATCACCATATTGATGCCAAACTTAGTGTACACACCCAACCTCCTGGGCTCTAGTGATCCTCCTACTTCAGCCTCCTGAGTGGCTGGGGGCTGTAGGTGTGTGCCACCACACCTAGCAATTACTATTTTTAATTTTAGAAAATAAGTTGTGTCTAGAAAGAAACAGCACATTTATGTCTAAAGAGGAATAAAAAAGGTCAACTGGGTTTACACAAGACGCGTTGAAGTGACTGATTTGAAGTAGCCTATCAAGTACATTCAAACCAAATGGCACAGGAGATTGTCATCTTGGTAAGTCAACCCATTACAGACATCATTTACCGATGTCTAATCTGCCATAAAATCTCAGTTGAAGACTTCAACTGTTCTAGCTATGAAAGCAAAAATACCTCTCAAAGCTTCTCTTTTTAATGGAAAAAAAATGTTAACTGGAAGCAACTTTCTGTGCATTAAGTATTTTCTTAGAGGCAAAGAAAAAACAATATGATTAAAAATAATGTGTTCTAATAAAGCATAGTGCGTGCCCACATGCAAAGAAAAAAAAACATAATCACAATTTTTAAGGCTTCCTTGAATGCTAACTGATAATCTTGGTTGTAGTTTTTCACATCATTTGGAAGACAAGTGTTTGATAGATGATTTCATGTGACTTAGGAATCTTCCAGAACATGAAGTCAGGCAATTTCAGACATCTCTGGCTCTTCACACTGCCTCTTAGAAACATTTTTGACAACTCAAGAGATAAGGAACGATGTAGAAGATGATTCTTTTCTTTCCATTCAAACATGTTTCATAGTGGATTTTCCAGTGAGACAAACTGATATCACAACCAAATAAAATGAGGTATTGATACAATAAATGTTCATCAGGACTTCGCCTTCCTTGAGTGTCTAGGAGCATTACTACTGCTAACCAAAGAATAGTTTATCACGTATCATCTCCTTTATTCCAAACCCAACCAAAGTTAACTTTTATTTCACTATTTCATCAACTACTGGAAAAAAGCAGCACCACAGAGCCATATGCTGTAGCTTTGTCCTCATGTCCCACCTCTTCCCTCTCAGGCCAAATATCCTTCTTACAAACTTATATACGCTGCTGAAAGCACTTACGCAAGTTTTTTGTTGGTATTTCTGTTGGCATGATTTTGGTGAATAATTCACTTTGTGTGCATACGTGTCAAATGACACATTGAACTTCAAAACACAAACCACAAACAATCCCAGACACAGTGCCAATTTATAGATTCTGGTATGACAAATTTCATACATATTCTGATACATTCAAAAGAAAAAAAACTATTATATGAGTTTTTTTGTAAAGTACAGAATAAAAGAAGATGTGGAAGTTCTGTGGAAGATGAAAAGCTATGCATAATGTTTGAAGATACGTTTGAAGACCTTTAGTTTTGGCTTATGAAGATTCTAATTGTATTTAAAGAAGGGAACAGACATGAATGAGAAATCCAAAGCTGTGTCCACACTGTTGCATGTTATTTTTAAACAAATTTCTAACACTTATGGAGAATAACGGACATTTAATTCTGCTTATCAAATTCTCCTTTTGAAGGCATAAACTAAGAGGCAGGTCTTTCTGTATGTCAGGTTAATTTACAGGCATTATAAAAACATAACAAACTTACACCAAGATGGGACAAGTCTGTGTAAGTATATTAATTTTCTAGGCACCAAAAAAGGAGGAACGTTTCAGAAAAAGGAATTCTTGACGCTTTATCCAAAATTTCAGAAACTGCCCATTTATGGTATACAAGCAAAAGGGAGGTGTTGAAACTTTTCCCAGTGTTTTGTCTTAACAATATAAAACCAGTTAATATCTATAATGTAAATAATAAGAACTCAAGGTCAAAGGTAGAACCAAATCAAATCATGAGCTAATACAGTCTGATTCTTCCACCATGATTTCAAGTTTGTCCAGTAACTGATTTATACTGTGGTTTCTCGACCAGCTTTGAGATTGGGTGCTGAGAACTGTCTCCTCATCCGCGGAGGTGTCACAAACTGGCCACAGTGGCTGGGTTTGTCAGTTGGCTTCTGATAGGAAGTAGCTGCACTGCCCTCTAACTGACCTCCAGTGTTATAATTACAGTAAGACTGACGGTGTTGATGAATATGGCGCTTTGCCTGGAAAGTCTGCACATCAGCAGTGGGGTGGCTACTGTGGGAGTTTAATGACTCCACGGAGGCAGATGCCTGGCAGCGTGTACTTTTCGGCTGGCCATTATTGAGAGAATTGCTTCTCCAACGTAGTTGAGGTGACTGTTGCTGATCATTAACGTGCTGCTTGCTAACTTTTATATGATCTTGACTTCTCATTCCTTGAGAGCCCCATGGTAACTGGGGATCCTTAAAAGCTCCTTTACCCCCTTTTTCTTGGCTCTCTTCTTTATTCCCTTTCCTTGCTTCATCATCTTTTGGAATTCTAAGCTCTATAACCTCATCTTCTGTTATGATGATATGTGTTCCAGGACTCCAAGAGTTTCTGTGTTTAGGGTTGCTCTTAAAGGGGAAGCGGGGCTTCCGGTTCTCAGGCGGGATGAACCTATGAGGTACATTCTGCCGACGAAGTTGCTTCGTTATCTCCTGCTGTTGCAAGTTCTTAAACCGAATTTGCTCTTGCCTCATCCAGCGCAGACGTCCACGTCTAAAAGCTGGATCTCCATTCATCAGCTGGGAAACACGTTCTTCTTTTGCAAGTTCTCCACTGTCTCCTTTACTTACATTATTGTCAGAGGTGCTACTAACACCAGCACCAATAGGCTCCTTGGCTTTGAAGCTTCCTGGGCTTTTCTGTTCCTGAGATCCAATCAGTGGCAAGACTTTCTCCATTTTGAGCATTTTATTTCTTAAGACTTTTATCTCCTCATCTTTCATGTTATTTTGCTTTTTGACTTCTTGCAAAATATCTTCCAGTTTGTCTATATGAACCTTGAGGTCATCTACATCAGTGCCGCTTTTCCCAGTGGCCATGACGTCTTCGATCTTCTCATCCCCAACACCCACAGTATCCCAGACATCCCTGGCCACTGCTCTCCAGGAGTCCCGCTCATTGGGGTCTTTCTTGCCATACATGGCACAAAGCTCCTTCATCTTAACAATGGCCAGGGCTTCAATCTCCTGTCTACTGTGCCTGAAGTCGTTGAGAGCAACCTCATAGCAAATCTCTTTGACAGCCTGAATTTTAAGATCTGAGATCGTGACCCACTTGGAATCTTTGCTCAAGCGCCTTCTTTGGGGTATCTGATACATTTTAATTGGTTCTCGTTTCTTCCCACTGCTGGGGAGGCCACATTTTTTAACAATGGTTTGCAACTTGCTGGGAGGTAGCTTTTCTCTCAGAGAAGTAATCAGTTTCCAGCTCTCTTCACACGACCTCTTGTCAGAATCGTCCCCGCTATCAGAATCCGCGTCCTTTGGAAAAACAAAATCAAAAAATGGCCCCCAAATAACCAAAATTAAAATGTAAAAAAGGAAAATTAAATTTAAAAAAAGCAAGCAAAAAAGCCTTAACCAAATTTAAAAACAAAACCAAAAAAACTAAAAAACAAAGCAAAAAAAAAAAAAACCCTCAATGTGGAAATCTATTAAGATATACACCTATGTACATTTCTATTAATATAAAGATTTGTTTATTTGGTGTCCCTAATCCAAATTTCCACTTTCTGGCTTAAGTGATGAAATCTGCCACCAAATTTCTTAGAAGGATTGACAACAGGGATGAGTCTCTCACCCCATGGTCACACAAAATTATTCAAATGGCGTGACTTAACAACCCCACTATCTAGAAAAAATGAAGTAAAACCTAGGCCCCACACATCATGCTAACAACCCATGCAGACACTTCCCCCACATTTGCCTTGGTTATTGCTGTTGCTTCTTCCAGAATCTCTTTCCCCCATGAGTGAGCACAGATGCCATAGAAAGATGTGACGAGCAGGCGATTAACAAAGGTTAGTAAGGCTGTAGGACGCCAAGTTTTGTTTAGCTTTACTAAAAAGAGCAGCCCTAGAAAAAAGTTAGAAGATGAGAATGTAGAAAAAGAAGCAATCAAACAGGGATGATGTTAAAAATGCTAAAAATCCCTATGAGCAGACCATGTAAGTTCTTAATCAACCAAATGATATTTTTCTGTAATACAAGAGGGTTTGAAAATCATCTTTCCAAGAGCAGAGGATTTGCTACTTTTTTGTCATGTTAAATGTATCCATTTCAATTGTACAATTAAAGTTTGTTATCCAGATAACAAGGAAGCATTTTTTTAAAAAAAGATCCTCATAGTGGGTGTGTTTTGTTTTTCACACACACAAATAAATAAATATCTCACCTCCAAAATTTTGAGAAATAAATTACCAGAACAAAAATTAAGCTGGGCAAATATACTTCCTGAATATAATTTAAAATTCCAAGTCATATTTTACTAAGTACAATTTAGAGATGTTTTCTATCTAGAAAACCTAGGAATTTTTAGCTATTTGAAGAATATCACTTTAAGTGACAACTCTTCCAATAAACAGATAAGACCCAAAGATTATACTCTGGTTACATAAAACTTATCCACTTTAAAAGGTATCTTTAACCGTCTTTCCAGCTGTCTTTGCATCCTTCCTTCTTTTTCAAAAAACCTTACATAGCCCTAAAACAGCAGCCTGACTTCACAACAATGTAACTTCAAGGGCTGTTTGGATAAGAACCAATAGTTCTTAACTAATACAAGCAAATCGTGACAACATGTATCTCTATGAAAGCAATGTTGAATTTAGAATTCCAAATGATAAGTGGGATTAGAAAGAAGTTCTATTCGAGAGATAAAAATTGCTGGGAAAAAAAATACTCAGCTGCTCTGCCTATGGGGTAACCATTTTTTATTCCTTTGCTTTTTTTTTTTTTTTTTAAAAAAAAGACAGAATCTTCTTCTGTTGCCCAGGCTGGAATGCAGTGGTGCAATCTCAGCTCACTGCAAACTCTGCCTCCCGGGTTCAAGAGATTCTCCTGCCTCAGCCTCCCAAGTAGTTGGGATTACAGGCACCTGCCACCACATCCAGCTAATTTTTGTATTTTTAGTGGAGACAGGGTTTCACCATGTCGGCCTGGCTAAGGTGACTGACCTTAGGTGATCCACCCGCCTCAGCCTCCCAAAGGGTGAGATATAGGCATGAGCCACCACACCCAGCCTATTTCTTTACTTTCTTAATAAACTTGCTTTCACTTAAAAAAAAAAAAAAAACTCAACTCATAGATGAGTAGTTCAAGATAGTCTAGTAAATGACAATATATCATCACTTAACAGTCTCTTTTTACTCACTGTGGTTACAAAAAATATTTCTAGAGGGGTTTGTTTGCTTTTTAAAGGAACTGGAATTGACCGTACCTTGCCTTCTAGACCAAAGTTTGTTGTTGTTTTTGTTTGCTTGCTTTGTTTTTTGAGACAGGGACCCAAACTGATCTCAAATACCTGCACTCAAGTGATCCTCCTGCCTTTGCTGGGACTATAGGCATACATCACCACACCTGGCTAAACTAAAGATTTGCCTGTATAGCCACTTTCTAAGGAACCAAAAAGTAACGTTCAACAATAATCATAATAATTTGGCCCCTGAATTTCAAAACGTTGCCACTGATTTATATTAGTTCTATTGACCTACAAATGAGGTACTACACCCATTATAACTCTCACCTATTTGATAACTTAGCAACAAAAAGCAGTAAAGCTTGCTGTATTTTATCATACACTCAGCATTTCTCAATAAAAAAAAGAATAGAGAAAAAAAGCTTGCTGTAACAGGATGTTTAAAAAAAAAAGTTCAAAAAGCAGTAAAACTAAATTTATACAGATGTTACACTAATTTTTCATTTTTAGTTTTAAAAATGAGAATGCTTAATTTTAAGTGATAAAGATGACATTAATAAATATTAGAGGAAAAAGTATGTCTGACTCCTGAAGAGGATTTTTTGCAAATATGTATAAACTGAGTTTTAAAGAACATAAACAAATTCTCTTTGATTCTTCCCACATGACTAACAACTATCATCTTTTTTCTGGCTGTTTTTCTTTTCCTCTTCAAATTGCTTAAGAGTGAAATGAATATTACCTAATTTAGGAAATGACAAGTATTCTGAGCATTGTTTTAATATCGTGCTTGAGAGACAAAATTTACCTTTAAATTCTAAAATAAATATGAGTCTACATAAATCCAAAAGAACTCAAGTTAAATCAAGCAACCATCATTTTCTTTCTTTTAAAAATACTGCCATTTTGACTGTAGAGTATGTCCTCTTTATAGTTCAAACATGTCACCCTGTCACGTATTGATAGTGATACTAAAAACTATATGCAAAGTTTATGTGATATAAATCCTATCTCCACGTCAAAAAAAGAATGTTTTATAATGTTTATTTATTTATTATTATTTTTTTTGACACTGAGTCTTGCTTTATCACCCAGGCTGGAGTGCAGTGACTTGATCTTGGCTCACTGCAACCTCCGCCTCCCAGGTTCAAGCAATTCTCCTACCTCAGCCTCCCAAGTAGCTGAGATTACAGGCACCCACCACGATGCCTAATTTTTGTATTTTTAGTAGAGACGGGGTTTCACCATGTTGGCCAGGCTGGTCTCCAACTCCTGACCTCAAGTTATCTTTCTGCCTTGGCCTCCCAAAGTGCTAGGATTACAGGCGTGAGCCACTGTGCCTGGCCAAATTTTTATAATATGTAGATTCATTTATTAAGAAGTTGGAAAGATACTGAGGTCTGGTCAATTCACATGTCACAAAATGATCCTTCGGCTTTTATTAAATGCCAAATGCAAAGTAGGTCTCCTAAAGAGACTCTGCAAGGAACTTATGCAAATAAGAAGAGGGAAGATCCCAAAACAGTGTATAAAAAGCAAGCACAGAAAGGACCAGGTATATCACAGAGCACTAACTGGAAGGGAATGCTCAGCACCGTAATAATGTGATGCATCTGGGAACTATCAGAAAACTCATGAGCCTGAATTCCATTGTTTAATGCTGACAGTATACAAAAAATGATTACATATGGTAAATATTAAATAAATATTTGCTAAGTAATAATTGCTTTGTATTCTCTCAATGTTTATTCACAGGGGGCATTACAAATATATGTTAATTGACCAATACAGGGTAATAAAAATACATTTTCCATTCAGTATTACTACTGGTAGATGTTCTTCGGGCTAAAGTGTTAGAAATCAGGTCCTCCCTTAAGTCAAGAAATGGAAGAGGAACAGACAGACTTTTGAGAGGAAAGCAACGTCCTTGCTTTAAGGAGCTGCTCTAGAAATCCTGGCTTCCTTTCACAAACAAAGAGCAAATAACAACCAGAATCTGATTATCTGCAGGCTATGTATGTCCCCTAGAAACTAAATACGTCTCAGACATTCACTTTCTCTTTATTCAATGGTCATTTTTATTTTAGGGCACAGAATGATCACCAACTCTTGTATATGGACAGCACCAGGCATTCTTATTCTGCCGTGCCTAGTTACTCTAAATGAGGTCCCAGGTCCAGCATCATTGGCATCACCTAGAAGCTTGTTGGAAATGCATGCTCAGGTCCCAACCCAGACCTACTCAATCAGTCTCTAAATTTTTTTTTTTTTTTTTTTTTTAAGACAGTGTTATGCTCTTGTTGCCCAGACTGGAGTGCAATGGCGCAGTAACAGCTCACTGCAACCTCCACCTCTGCTTCAAGCGATTCTCCTGCCTCAGCCTCCCGAGTAGCTGGGATAGAGATGGGGTTTCACCATGTTGGCCAGGCTAGTCTCTAACACCTGACGTCAGGTGATCCACTCACCTTGGCCTCCCAAAGTGCTGGGATTACAGGCGTGAGCCACCACACCCAGCCAAGTTTTGGCTTCCTCAACTATAAACTGGAGGTAATATTACATATTTTACTTATACATACACCTACCAAAGATAGTTGTTTTGAGGATCAAATAAATTGAAGGATGTTAATGCTCTCTGTAAATTATAAAGCACTATACAAATACAAGGCATTATCGTTAATAATAGAGCTTAATTACACCTGTCCTCATTTGATCTCTCACAGACCATAAGAGGCAGGTTATTAGAATGTACTACATTATTAAGATAAAAGACTTCTCCGTGTGTCACAAACCTTTTAAGCCACTAATCACATTGTAGCTAGTACTTTCCGTTTTCATTAAAAACTTAATGCTAAAAAGGCCTCCTAAAGAGCCTCTGTTGGTAACACTGCTATTATCTTGCCACAAACCCTTGATTTATTCTTACAATCCATTCTTTTTAGGGTTTTTCTATAATTTGCAAGATAACAAACTAACTGGTTTAATCCATGACCACATCTGAGAATGAGGTGCCCTGGAAAAGGTTGCTTCTGCTCAAGTTCTTCACTTTTCTGGCCCACGTAGCACTAGCCCCTTCTTCTCCAAAACACAGATCATGACTATCAGACTGTAATTTACATGCTGTATTTTATACTAAGGAAATAAGCCAGTGCCTGAACTTTCTCCCTAATATCCTCTTATCTTAAATAAAAGGTATGAATGAATCTTAAAAAATGAGAACTTCCTAAACTGCATCCATAACATCCAAAGGTTAGTTATACTTTATTCTTACATATCAAATGAATGCTGAGAAGGTCTTATAACCACAGCTTTGTTAACCAAAATTGGTTGGCTTTAAAAAAATCTAACTAATGGATCAATTTATTTATTCATGAGATTCAGTTTCTATCAAATCTGGGAAATCCATTACCATTATAAAATGCTGAAGCCATTAGTATTATATCTGGGACCTTAAAACAGACTTTCCAGCTGCTCACCCAAATCCTCCCTCCCTCAAAGGAAGCAGGCCTTCTGTCCTGCCTGTGCTGGGTATGCAGCCTCTGCTCCGACCGCTACCACACATGCCACTGAGAACCTGGTTGAGAATTCAGACTCCATGCAGGGGAACAGGAAAGGAGTAACACATGCAACTGTGCAGCAACACTTTTAGACACAGTTTAACTTAAAAAAAAAATCTGCTCAGCATAAGAACAATCCCAAAGTCAGCCCAAGAGCAGAGAATTAGTACTATCAAGTGATCAGAAACAAAACCAAGGCAAACTCCCACCAATTCAATATTCAGAGTAATTATCATTAAAAGAACCACCACTGATGCAAATTTCAAAATCACTATCAAGAGGCAAAGGCTACCAGAAAAGCTCTATTTCCTTAAAAAGTATTTGGTTGTAAGAGAAGTAAAGATTTGGCTTTAAGTCATAAAAAGCCCAAAAGAGTACCTCTATGGACTATTTTTCAGGCTAAGGCTACCAGGAAATTTAAGTTCATTCTCCATTAAGGAAATGAAAGAATAGTGCATGGTATCATTTCGGGTGAGTGCTGCTCTGTGGAACACGGAAAGCATGGGAACAAGCTGCCCTTTCCCCAACAGTTTAGCGGATTTAGGACTCCTACCAGTCTCTGCTGCTCCAAAAGAAGATCTGCTTCTTCCTTCTCCTTTTTGTATAAGATCTCCATTTCCTGTAGCCTAGAAGTAAAAAAAAAATAAAAATAAAAAAAAGGGGCAAAATGAATAAATTGTGAGGTTACCGAGCTATTATTTGAAGAATGCTATTAATATTATGTATTTAAAAGAAGAGATAGTCATGTGGGCTGCGGAACTGTGCATTACCTTTTCTCCATCTCTTGTTTCATATCAATTCCTTGTTTTTCCAGAAGCTCTCTCTGGGCAAATGTCCAGTCCACAGGCTCAGAGGGGGTCTCAGCAGAAGGAGTCTTCTCTCGTTCAGCTCGTGCTTGTTCCGGGTGGTTAAAACGGAAAACATGGTTTTTACCCATGATGATACGGTTTCCTAGAAACAGAAAAATAGGGTTTCCAAAATAGAAAAATAAGGTTAAGAAATCATTTTTTAAATATATAGTATCTATTTAATAAACTCACCCTCCCTAATGTAAAGACAGCTTTCAGAGCCGTTGTTTTTATAAGAACAAAAATCCTAATGCTATTACTTCAGCCTTTAAATAGCCAAAAATTAGAGTTGTCACACAAGCCATGTGCACAGTGCTGAAGATGGCAAACCTCTCCCAGTCTCACCTGAGCGCAGCTGAACAGGCTGGGACACCCTCTTGCCATTTACGTAGGTTTCTGAGCGCTCACAGGGCTCTAGGGTCACGATAACTAAGAGGAACACAAACTAATGTTATCATCACAAACCACTGGAATCAAACAATGGAAAGCAGTTGCTTATCAGGATTTGTGGTAAGTAGAATAAATCCCTGCAATCAAGTGGCTGAAGTGTCTATACAGTAGTTCACTTTGGGGTACCAGAACTAGTCCCAATAGAAGAGGCTATCTGGGGCTATGGCTAACATAGGAACATTTAACTCTATGTGATAAACCTAAGATGACAGAAAATGTTAGTTTTGGTGATCTCTGACAGTTCAGTCAATAAAAACTCAAAACCGTCAGAAATCATTAAGGATGAGACACAGGTAATAACCAGAAATTTAAGATTGAAAAGCTTTTTTTTTTTTTTTGAGATGGACTCTCACTCTGTCGCCCAGGCTGGAGTGCAGTGGTACAATCTCGGCTCACTGCAACCTCAGCCTCCCGGTTTCTACCGGAAGAAAGTGATTCTCCTGCCTCAGCTGCCTAAGTAGCTCACCACCACACCCAGCTAATTTTTTTGTATTTTTAGTAGAGATGAGGTTTCACCATGTTGCCCAGGCTAGTCTCAAACATCTGACCTTGTGATCTCCCCGCCTCAGTCTCCCAAAGTGCTAGGATTATAGGCATGAGCTACCACACCCAGCCAAAAAGCCAGTATTTTGATAAAGGAATGGTTGAATTATATAACACAAAAATATCATTGGATTGTTGCTGTTCTGTTAATAACCCAGGCAAAAATCAAGACTTTTCCCTTTTAGATAAAAATTCTACTGTGTTAAGACTTAATCTCTTTCAAATCTCCTATTGCCCAGGATATTTGTTATTTTCTTACTTTTCTATTAAATAATTAACATTCAAGACCAAGCCTAATTGCCTATATCCTGCTCAGTTCTTGGCAGTAACAAAAGGGCTTCTTTTGTCCAAGCTATTTTCATGTAAAGTAGCCTTGTCTATCTCTGCATTCACAAGCAGTCCAGGTTTCTCCATTTTTCAGAATTAGGTTGTATAACAAAGTACTACTGACAGACAGAGAACACAAAGTCTTAAGGACTTCTCATAATATAAAATGAAAAAGTTGTTGCTGAAGCTCCAGCCAGGATGCTCACCTTCACCACTGTTGTTTCTCTCACTCCGGAAGATACAATGCTCTTCTTTAATGTGAGCCCCGCTCAGCACTATGTCCTGGCGCCGCTCAGCATCTGCCTGGCCAACCCTGAACACAAGAGAAAGTGTTTCCCAGGGAAATTCAGACACAGAAAGCACTACAAACAATGAACCTCTTTCTCCCAAAGAAAATCCTTTGGTAAGTACAGAAAAGGTATTGCCTTTTTGCATCAGCAGTTTTCAACTACAAATTCTATCCTCATATATGATGAACTTCTCTACATCAGAATAAGAAACAAGGAGCACTGATAATACCAGTGTAACTCATACAGCATTATAAGAAGACATGAGTGAAATAAAATCCCTAAGTAATGTATGTAAGTTGTTAAAGGAAAAAAAAATTTTTTTTTTTCAGAGAAAAACTACATGTTAACTGGTTCCATTGGCAAACATTATTTGGAAAGAGAGGACAGTTTGTAACTATTTCAGACAAAAAAATACAGCAAATCATTACATTAAAAATTTCAACACCTCTTTGGTTACTGAATTACCTAAGAGGGGAAAAAAACATGAAGTGACCAAAACAAGAAAGAAATGTACCTTGTAATTCCATCTTTGATGTAATAAAGCAGGCACTCAGACATTAGCGGGTCTTCATTGAGGTTAACAAGATGTGGGGTCTGAAAAAGGTTACAGATGATCATTTTGGAGCAGGGCACCATGAGAGAGCTGTGGTAACAACAGGGGCCTACAGGAGGCCAGGCTCCTTCAACTCTCCACAGAGCTTAGAGAGGGATTTCTTTTTATCTCTAGCTGCCGTTCCACAATAAAGAGAAAATACTCTCTTCAGGCCTCCCCAAACTGAACCAATGCATTCTATTAAATTAAATTTAATTAATTAATTGATTTGAGACAGAGTCTTGCTCTGTCACCCAGGCTAGAGTGCAGTGGCATGATCTTAGCTCACTGCAACCTCCACCTCCCAGGTTCAAGCGATTCTCCTGTCTCAGCCTCCCAAGTAGCTGGGATTACGGATGCCCGGCACCACACCTGGCTAATTTTTGTATTTTTAGTGGCAACAGGGGTTCACCATATTGGCTAGGCTGGTCTCGAACTCCTGAACTCAAGTGATCCACCCTCCTTGGACTCCCAAAGTGTTGGCATTACAGGTGTGAGCCACTTCACCTGGCATTCCATTTCAAAACATGAGTTCTGGGATAAAACAGACAAGACCCAATTTTTTTTTTTTTCTTTTTAGAAAAAGAGAGAAAAGGAGAAAGAAAGAAACAGCAACACAAAGAAAAAAAAAGAATGAAAGAGAGAAAGAAAGAGGAAGAGAAAGAGGGAGAGAGAATGGGATTCTTGTTTTATTGCCCAGGCTAGAATGCAGTTTAAAAATGGGTATTAAAAATCTTTTATGCCAATAATTGTGCTTAACAATGGAGACAGGAAAGAATAGGGGATGAAAATAACAAATAAGCAGCCAACCAATATTTTATTTAAACCTGTGAAATGCTATGCAATTGCTGAGGAGCAATTTACTTCCAATTATGTGGTCACTTTTAAAATAGGTATAATGTGATACTGAGAAAAATGTATGTTTTGTGGATTTGGGGAGGAGAGTTCTGTAAATATTTGTTAAGCCTAGCTCTTCCAGGTCTGAGTTCAAGTCTTGGATATCCTTGTTAATTTTCTATCTCGTTGATCTGTCTAATATTGACGGTGTAATGTTAAAGTCTCCCACTATTATTGTGTGGGAGTCTAAGTCTCTTTGTAAGTCATTAAGAACTTTCCCTATTGTATCTGGGTGCTCCTGTAATGGGTGCGTATATATTTAGGATCGTTAGCTCTTCTTGTTGCATTGATCCTTTCACCACCATGTAATGTCCCTCTTTGTTTCTTATGGTCTTTGTTGTTTCAAAGTCTGTTTTATCAGAGATGAAAATTACAGCTTCTGGTAATGCTAGCTGGCTGTTTTGCCCATTAGTTGATGTAGATTCTTCATTATGGTGATGCTCTTTACCTTTTGGTATGTTTTTGGAATGGCTGATACTGGTTGTTCTCATCTATGTGTAGTGCTTCTTTCAAAAGCTTTTGTAAAGCAGGCCTGGTGGTGATGTAATCTCTGAGTACTTGCTTGTTCACAAAAAATTTTATTTTTCCTTCACTTATGAAGCTTAGTTTGGCCGGATATGAAATTCTGGGTTGAAAGTTCTTTTCTTTAAG
>CAUYQU010013813.1:0-18601 GCA_963574635.1 Cheracebus regulus | reverse complement strand
AGGCATTCTGATTTTGGGTGTTCTCAGCCTTTTTGCACTGGTTTCTTCCCATTTTTGTGGATTTATCCACCTGTCGTCTTTGTAATTGCCGACTTTCAGATTGGGTCTCTGAGTGGACGTCCGGCTTGTTGGTTATGAAGTATTTTCTGTTTCTTAGTTTTCCTTTGGCAGACGCCCCTTTCCCTCAGAGCTGGGCCTTCCCGGGTTCAGCTGTGCTTGCTCTCAGTCCTCAGTGCTTCCAATTGCTGTTCTCCTTGTGGGGATGGGACCAGCGGAGCCCGACTAAAAGGGCATCCAGTCCTGTACACTCCACACTGAGAAGTGCCGCGCCAGGGTGCCAGCAAAACAGCCGTGCCGGCCAAAAGAGTCACGCTGGCGACCCGTGTGGCTCCTTCACCGGGAATCTCCCGGTTTGTGGGCATCAAAAATTCGTCTGCAATTGCGGCGTCCACTCGCTCTCTGCACTTTCAATGGGAGCTACAATCCTGAGCTGCTGCTATGTGGCCATCTTGGATCTCTCTCCACCCAGTGATGAAGTTTTTTCTGTTTCTTAGTTTTCCTTTGGCGGATGCCCGTTCCCCACAGAGCCAGACCTTCCCGGGTTTGCTGTGCTTGCTGTGAAGCTCTCAGTCCTCAGTGCTTCCAATTGCTGTTTTCCTTGTGGGGATGGGACCAGCCGAGCCCTTCCGTCCCGTATACTCCGCACGGAGAAGCGCCGCGCTGGGGCACCGGCAAAACAGCCGCGCTGGCCAAAAGAGTCGCATTGGCGACCCGTGTGGCTCCTCTGCCGGGAATCTCCCGGTCTGTAGGCAACAAAAATTCATCAGACAGTGCGGCGTCCACTCGTTCTCTGTGCTTTCACTGGGAGCTACATTCCTGAGCTGTTGCTAATTGGCCATCTTGGATCTCTGCGGTCTCGATCTCTTGACCTCATGATCTGCCCACCTCGGCCTCCCAAAGTGTTGGGATTACAGGCTTGAGCCACTGTACCTGGCCTTTTTTTTGTGTGTGTGTGTGTGATGGAGTTTGTCTGTTGCCCAGGCTAGAGTGTAGTGGCGTGATCTTGGCTCACTGCAATCTCTACCTCCTGATTCAAGTGGTTCTCATGTCTTAGCCTTCCAAGTAGCTGAAATTACAGGTGTGCGCCACCATGTCTGGCTAATTTTTGTATTTTTAGTAGACAGGGTTTCATCATGTTGGCTGGGCTGGTCTCAAACTCTTGACCTCAAGTGATCTGCCTGCCTCAGCCTCCCAAAGTGCTGGGATTACAGGTGTGAGATACTGTGCCTGGCCTCTAGCCTTTATCTTAACTAGTTTCCCTCGACTAGGCAACCAGCTGCGAGCCCATTCCATCCATCTTTGCGCAGTTCCTGTAAGCAGCTTCCCTACCTGACTGCCAGTGGCCTGCCTTAAGGCCAGATCCTTGCATGCTGGACACTTCCTCTCTGGCACATTGTCAGCCTGCCCCTAGTTGTACCCCCTCCATTCACCTGGCACAGAGGAGATGAATAATGCTTAAGGCTATGCTTTTCATGCCACTCCTCTGCCCTTAACATGAATGGGATGATGAAGCCGAAGCTCATTAGCTAGGCAGGGCGCAGTGGTGCATGCCTGTAATCCCAGCACTCTGGGAGGCCAAGGTAGGCAGATCACTTTAGCCCAGGAGTTCGAGGACTGGGCAACATAGCGAGACCTCATCTCTGCACAAAATTGAAAATTTAGTTGGGCATGGTGGCGTGCACTTGTGGTCCCAGCTATTCAGGAGGCTGACGTGGGAGGATTGCTTGAGCCTTGGAAGTAAGGCTTCAGTGAGCTTTGATCACACCACTGCACTCTATCTAGCATGGGCGACAGAGCAAGACCCTGTCTCAAAACAACAAAAACAACAACAACAACAAAAGAAACAATGTGTAAAGCTCTGTAATTCACATTACTGAAACTGGCAAAATAGTCAATATAACCAAACTTAATCATAATTGTGTCTGGATGTTCTGTAAATGGACCAGTGATGTTTAAATGAATATAGCAAAAACTTAAAATTGTTTTAATATGTGTTTTCAAAAGTTGATTTTGAATATTTTATTTTATTTTTCGAGGTGGAGTTTTGCTCTTGTCTCCCAGGCTGGAGTGCAATGGCACCATCTCAGCTCACTGTAACCTCCACCTCCTGGATTCAAGTGATTCTCCTGCCTCACCCTCCCCAGTAGCTGGGATTACAGGTGTGCATCACCATACCTGGCTAATTTTTGTATTTTTAGTAGAGATGGGGTTTCACCATGTTGGCCAGGCTGGTCTTGAACTCCTGATCTCACATGATCCGTCCACCTCAGCCTCCTAAAGTGCTGGGATCACAGGCATGAACTACTGTGCCTGGCCTTAATTTTGAATATTTTAGAAGAAAGTATGTTAAAATTAAAAGATATCTAGGAACGTCCCCATTTATTTAGGTCTTTTTAAATGTTTTTCAAAAGGATTTTATAATTTTCTCCATAAATCACTTTTGTTAGATTTATTCATTTCAGTTTATCTTTTTAGCATGACTATTTTTTTTCTTTATTTTCAAGGAATGAGGTCTTGGTATGCTGCCCAGGCTGTACTCCAGTTCCCGGGCTTAGCAATCTGCTCACCTCAGCCTCCTGAGTAAAGACAACAGCATGTGCCACTGTGCCCAAATGATGATTATCTGTTTAAAAATTACTTTTTAATTTCTTGCTGGTTCTATAAATTGATTGTTGTATTTTTTTATTCAGCAACTTGCTAAACTCTCTTATTAAAGCTAATAATTTCCTTATAGATTTTTTGTGTTTTCTATGTAGCCCAACCATATAAATGAATAATGAATATTTTATTCTTTTCTGGTTTGTATGCCTTTATTTCTCTTCTCTTCATCCAATATAATGTTGAATAAAAATGCTATAAGCAGGTACTCTTTTCTTTGGTCTCAAAGGGAGAGCATTCATTGCTTCACTATTAAATGAGATTTCTGCATTTTTTAAAATTGTTATTGGAGAAAGTGGTCTGTAGGATACCAGTATACCAGTCCTTTGAAATTTGTTGTGACCTGAATGTAATTAAAATTTTTTTTTTTTTTGAGACGGAGTCTTGCTCTGTCGCCAGGCTGGAGTGCAGTGGTGCAGTCTTGGCTCACTGCAACCTCCGCCTCCTGGGTTTAAGCAATTCTCCTGCCTCAGCCTCCTGAGTAGCTGGGAATACAGGCGTGTGCCACCATGCCCAGCTAATTTTTGTATTTTTAGTAGAGATGGGCTTTCGCTATGTTGACCAGGATGATCTCGATCTCTTGACCTCGTGATCCACCCACCTTGGCCCCAAAATGCTGGGATTATAGGTGTGAGCCACTGCGCCTGGCCATAATTAAATATCTTAAATGTTCCACATATTTCTGGGAAAAAAAATGTATACTCTAAAATAGATGGGTGCAGTGATTTATATCACTTTAAAAAATTAAACATCCTATAGATATGAAAACTTTCAAACCATTTTCTAAAGAGGTTGCATCATTTTACATTCCCACCAGCATCATCTGAAAGTGGCAGTTTTCCACATCATTGCCAACAGTTGGAACAGGTAGTATTTTTAATCTTAGCCATTCTAGTGGTGTGTGTGGTATCTCATTGTGGTTTATTTGAATTTACCTAATAACAGATGATGGTGAGCCTCTTCTCATGGGCTTATTTGCCATCTGCATATTTTCTTTGCTGAAGTGTCTCTTCAAATCTCTTGCCCATTTTCTGACTCAATTGTTTGTCTTATTATTGAGTTATAAGAGTTCTTTATATATTCTAGATATAAAGATTTTGTCAAATATATGCTTTGTAATATTTTCTCCTAGTCTTGCCTCCTACTGTGGCAATAGGACTAGTTCCAGAACCATCAATGACAGGTGAGTGGAAGTGATATGTGCGATTCTCAGGTCAACTTTTAAAAAATAATGAAGCGTTTCCACTCTTTTGTTATCTTTACATTGGCTATAAAGGGGCCCCAGGGAATAGAAGAGCCACAGGAAGGAGCCTGTGTCCCTTAAACCCCACATGGAGAAAAGCTGCCTGTCCACCAGGACCGCTGAAATTAACAGTAGTGAGAAATACATTTCTATTGTGTTAAGACACTGACATTATGGAGTCTATGTGGAGTCCACATGGAGACGAAAAACAAATTTCTAGGCTGGGCACAATGGCTCAAGCCTGTAATCCCAGCACTTTGAGAGGGTGAGGTGGGCGGATCACTTGAGGCCAGGAGTTCAAAACCAGCCTGGCCAACATGGTGAAACCCCTGTCTCTACTAAAAGTACAAAAAAACTAGCTGGGCATGGTGGTGCGTGACTGTAATTCCAGCTACTTGGGAGGCTGAGGCATGAGAATCACCTGAACTCAGGAGGCAGAGATTGCAGTGAACTAAGATCATGCCACTGCACTCCAACCTGAGTGGCAGAGTCAGACTCTGTCTCTAAATAAATAAATAAATAAATTTCTAATCACACTGATATATGTGACTTCTGTTCAATACATTTTTGTTTCAAGAGGCCATCTGAAACAATTTCCAGAATTTGTTCTTCTAACCAGGTTAATTTATTTGTTAAGGAATGATGATAATCTAGTTTGGGGAAATACATATTTAAACATTAAGTCTTTCAAGCGTTTATTTGTAAAAATTTTTTTTTTGAGACAGGGTCTTGCTCTGTCCTCCAGGCTGGAGTGCAGTGGCACGAACATGGCTCACGGCAGCCTCCACCTCCTGGGCTCAAGTGATTCTCCTGCCTCAGTCTCCTGTGCAGGTGGGACCACAGGTACATGCCACCATGCCTGGCTAATTGTTTGATTTTCTTTGTAGGTATAGGATCCCCTTATGTTGCCCAGGCTGGTTTTGAACTCTTAGGCTCAAGTGATCCTCCTGCTTCGGCCTCCTAAAGTGTTAGGATTACAGGTGTGAGCCACTGCACCTGCCCTCCTTCATAACGTTAAAATAACTTCAATAAATTCTTTTTCTGTTTTTCTTTTTCTTTTTTTTTTTTTTTGAGACGAAGTCGTGCTCCGTCACCCAGTCTGGAGTGCAGAGGTGCCATTGCTGCTCACTACAGCCTCCACCTCCCAGGTTCAAGGAATTCTCCTGCCTCAGCCTCCCGAGTAGCTGGGATTACAGGCGCCTCCACAATGTATGGATAATTTTTATATTTTTAGTAGAGATGGGGTTTCACCATGTTGGCCAGGCTGGTCTTGAACCCCTGACCTCAAGTGATCCACCAGCCTTGGCCTCCGAAAGTGCTGGGATTACAGGCGTGAGCCACTGCGCCTGGCCCATTTCAGTGAGTTCTTTGAATGAGTTCACAACCAGGTTCATGGTGGAAATGTTTTCAGTATTTGATCATTAGTTGATTCAATGAAGTTGCTTCCGGAGCCTCAGGAGAGTGAGGCTCGTAGAGCCTCCATCTAGTGAGCACACACTCTGTGTTAAGCACTTCATCTAGATTTCTCTCTCTGCTCTTGTCATACCATCAAAAGGTAGGAAATATAATTCCCATTGTAAAGCTAGGGAAACGCAGGCTCAAGAGAACTGAAGTCACTTGCCTGAGGCTCAAACCTGGGTGTGTCCAGTTCCAGACTTGCCCTCTGCTATCTTGTTGGGAGTGAAACGGAACTAGAAGCCATAGTTCTGCCTCATTTCTCCCCAGGTACCTGGTCCTGGGCTCCTCGCAGAGGGCCTCAGCCATCAGCCAGATGCTTCTCAGGCCATGGGCCTTGGGCTGCCTCAACAATCACTTCCTTCTTGTGGACTCCAAAGAGCCATAGGGAGGTGTTAGAGCCTTAGCATGGAGTGGCTGTGTATGTGAGCAGAGGTACACCAATGTCCCCATGCCAGGATAAAGGAAACATAGACAGCCCTTAGCTTTCTCTCTTCCAAGGCTCCTCTTGCGTCACCACCATGCCACGTCTGCCCTGCCTTCACATCTATCAGAGGGTTGGAGGCTTCCCACCCTGAGGGAAGCACAGCTGAGTGTCCAGAGAAGAATGACAGTGTCCATTTTGCCCCTGTGCATTGCCAAGGAGGTGTCTGGATTTTGGGGACTTGTCTTCAGAAGGGATAGGGTTCATACGTGATGATTACAAGTAGGTTAAAAAATCTTGTAAGGAAGAAATGAGGTTATGAGGGTCTTCATTAATTTTCGAAAATTTCTGTCATGTGACTTGTATGAGTCCATTTTCAAGCTGCTGATAAAGACATACCTGAAACTGAGCAATTTACAAAAGAAAGAGGTTTATTGGACTTACAGTTCCATGTAGGCTGGGGAAGCCTCACAATGATGGCAGAAGGTGAAAGGCACGTCTCACATGGCAGCAGACAAGAGAAGAGAACTTGTTCAGGGAAACTCCTTTTTTTTTTTCTTTTTTGAGACAGAGTCTTGCTCTGTCACCCAGGCTGGAGTGCAGTGGTATGATCTTGGCTTACCGAAACCTCCACCCCCTGGGTTCAAATGATTCTCTTGCCTCAGTCTCCCAAGTAGCTGGGACTACAGGTGTGTGCCACCAAACACTGCTAATTTTTGTATTTTTAGTAGAGTTGGGGTTTCACCGTATTGGCCAGGCTGGTCTCGAACTCCTGACCTCAGGTTATCTGCCCACCTCAGCCTCCCAAAGTGCTGGTATTACAGGTGTGAGCCACCATGCCTGGCCTCCTTTTTAAAACCATCAGATCTTGTGAGACTTATTCACTACCACAAGAACAGTATGGGAGAAACAGCCCCCATGATTCAATTATCTCCCACTGGGTCCTTCCCACAACATATGGGAATTATGGGAGTACAATTCAAGATGAGATTTGGGTTGTGACCAGAGTCAAACCATATCATGACTTTCTTATTTTTATAATTGAATTTATAAAAAATGCAATGAATTTCACACACTGTATGGTTGCTTTTCTATATGAGAAACACCTTTTGTAGCTCAGCTTTATTTCCTACACGTGTTTCAAATAATAATACTGCATTGTGACCAGGTGCAGTGGCTTATGCCTGTAATCCCAGCACTTTAGGAGGCTAAGGCAGGAGGATCACTTGAGCTCAGGAATTTGAGACCAACTTGGGCAACATGGAGAAACCCTGATCCTACCAAAAAGAAAAAAACCCCAAACCAAAAAACAACAAAAATAGCCAGGCGTGGTGGCTTGTGCCTGTGGTTTGGGCTATTCAGGAGGCTGAGGTGGGAGCATCGCTTGAGCCTGGGGAGGTGGAGGTTGCAGTGGGCTGAAACTGTTCCACCTCACTGCAGCCTGGGTGACAGAGCAAGATCCTGTCTCAATAATAATAATAATAATGCATTGCAAGGAGGTTTTAAAAAATGATTTAAAAAGTTTTGGTAAAATATACATAATGCAAAATTTACCATTTTAACCTTTTTTTTTTTTTTCCTGAAACAGTCTTGCTCTGTTGCCCAGACTGGAGTGCAGTGGCACGATCCTGGCTCGCTGCAACCTCTGCCTCCCACATTCAAGTGATTCTCCTGCCTCAGCCTCCCGAGTGGCCGAGATTACAGGCACCCACCACCATGTCTGGCTAATTTTGTTCCTATTTTTAGTAGAGACAGAGTTTTACCATGTTGGCCAGGCTGATCTTGAACTCCTGACCTCAGGTGATCTTCCCACCTTAGCCTCCAAAAGTGCTGGAATTACAAGCATGAGCCACCATGCCTGCCCCATTTTAATCAGTTTTAAGTGTACAGTTCAGTGGCATGGAGTATATTCACATGGTTGTACAACCAACAGCACTGTCCATCTTCAGAACTTTCTTAATCATCCCAAACTGAAACTTTATACCCATCAGACACTAACTTCCCTTTTCCTCCTCCCCCAGCCCTTGGCAACCTCTATTCTACTGTCTCTATGAATTTGAGTATGCGAGGTCCCTCATGTAAGTGGAATCATACCATTTGTCCTTTTTTGTGTGGCTTGTTTCACTTGGCCAGTGTCCTCAAGCTCCATCTATGTTGTAGTGTGTGTCAACATGTGTCCTTTCTCAGCCCAAATCCAATTTCACTGTATGTACATATCATATTTTGTTTATCCATTCATTTGTCAATGGCCATTTGGGTTGTTTCTACCTTTTGGCTACTGGGAATAATGCTGCTAAGAACATGGACATACAAGTATGTTTGAGTCCTTGCTTTCGATTGTTTTGGGCATATACCTACCAGAGCTATGGACACTCTGTCTTTTAAATGTAGATTTGGTTCTTAGAAACTCCCAGCACAAAATGGAATGAGAGGCACAATCTTGGCTCACTGCAACCTCTGCCTCCTGGGTTCAAGTGATTCTCCTGCCTCAGCCTCCCGAGTGGCTGAGATTATAGGCGCCCACCACCATGTGTGGCTTTTTTTCTCTTTTTATAGAGATGGGGTTTCACCATATTGGCCAGGCTGATCTTCCCAAAGACTGCTTTGGATCTTTCCCTCCTAACTCCATCTCGGCTCGAATAAAGCAGTGTGAAGAAGGAAGGTCACATAACTTCCTTTCCAGATGAAGAAACTGAGGCTGAGAGAGGGCAAGGGCCTGCCCAGTGAGCAGGGTTGGAGTCATAGGGCTGGGGTTCAAGCTCAGGTCTGTCTGAACTCAAAGCCTATACTTGGTCCTTGACCATGTTCTTTTTCTTGGAAGCAATTTATTGAGCTACTAAGTTGGGGGATATAATTTTAGATTAAAAAGTGATATTATGGTGACTGATTTTAAAATATTATATATTTTTCTCTTCAAAAAGAAAATTATTTTCTAAAATTTGGGCTATAAAGAAAAGCAGAAAGAAGTTACCCATGTTTCCACCACGGTTCATCAATGACATCTCTCTATGAAATGTTTGATTGCATTCCCCCAGTTCAGCTGGGCATGGTATTCACTTGATCACTCCAGGCCAAGAATAGACAAGTGTTTAGTAACCTTAGGAAGCTGTGCCTTTTCATGTATAAAGGATCTCCCTTCAAGAACAAACTTGCCATTCAGCTGCAAGGAATGAGGTGAGTGGACTGCCTGCAGCTGCAGCACCTTTGGACTCCTCCTCAGCAGCATTTGTTTTTTGTAGAGATGAGGGCTTGCCATTTTGCCTAGGCTGGTCTCGAACTCCTGCCTCAGCCTTAGAAGGCTCACACCTGTAATCTCAGCACTTTGGGAGGCCAAGGCAGGGTGGATCACCTGAGGCCAGGAGCTTGAGACCAGCCTGGCCAACATGGTGAAACCCCATCTCTACTAAAAAAAAAAAAAATAGCCAGGCATGGTGGCACAGGCCTGTAATCTCAGCTACCTGGGAGGCTGAGGCAGGAGAATTGCTGGAACCCAGGAGACAGAGGCTGCAGTGAGATGAGGTTGTGCCACTGCACTCCAATCTGAGCAACAGAGCAAGACTCCATCTCAAAAAAAAAAAAAATTAGCTGGGTGTGGTGGTGGGCACCTGCAATCCTAGCTACTCAGAAGGCTGAGATAGGAGAATTGCTTGAAGCCTGGAGGTGGAGATTGCAAAGAGCCGAGATTGCATCACTGCACTCTGGATTGCCCCACCGTACTCTGGCCTGGGCGACAGAGTGAGACTCTGTCTCAAAAAAAGAAAAGAAAAGAAAGAAAATACATAAATAAAGCACTGGGATTATAGAGTGAAGCCCCACATTCAGCCAGTAGCAGCCTTTGAGCTGAGGTCTCTCTCTCCCCAGGCAGCCCCCAAGCCAATGTCTGAACGTGGCCAAGGGCGCCAGAGCCTGATCATTTCTGCCCAATGTGGGAGTCTTCCATTGGGCCGTTTTGCTTCACTCCCCCATTGGGCTGCTGGAAGCTTTGAAAATTCTGTATTCTACCCTATTTTCCTTCCTCCCCTCTTTCTTTTCACGGGATCAGATCTGCATTGCACTTGGAATGCTTTCCCTGCCTTACCCCACAACCCTTAACTTTTGTAATTATTGCCCCTTAATTAATCTTTCCCTCCTCACTCCATCTCAGCTTCTGCTTCTTGGAGGACCCTGATTGACACAGGCAGTGACTATTGATGAGAAAATCTGTGCATGTTTCTGAGCTTTGATTCAATCTTTGAAAAGTTAAGCTTGGCGTTTCCACATCAAATAATGGTCAACATGCTATCAATTTGAACTTATTACAAAGCATTAAAATATTGACAAGAATTATGTTTTCTGAGTATTTTACCTAATTAAATAATCTTGTCTTTGTCTTTAGCTATTTGTGCAAAATGTTTTAAACATTTTAAAATGTTTAAAATGTTTTTAAGAATTACAAAAATGGTAGAATAGTATGTAAGAACTCTGAAAAACTACAGAAGAAATACTAGTAAAGATCAGAGATAAAAGAGATTTCGATGTATAAACCGAACCTCACAATAGCAAAGATGGAGAGAAAAATGTCAAGAAAGGGGAATTCTTGGAAACAAGACAGCTGGTCTCACAAATGCTGGTTGCGAGTAATCAGTGGAGTCTGATTAATGTGTAAACATAGCACAATAAAAATGTGTAACAGCTAAGTGCCTTGCAATGTATGCTCATGTGAATTAAGTGCTAAACACATAAAATAAATATATGAAACTAGTTGTATCTGCTGTAACTCATCCACTGCAGGAGCTTTTAAGAGTTGCTTATAAAATAAACTGGGTGCAGTGGCTCACGCCTGTAATCCCAGCACTTTGGGGGGCTGAGACAGGCAGATCACCTAAGGTCAGGAGTCCGAGACCAGCCTGGCCAATGTGGTGAAACCCTGTCTCTACTAAAAACACAAAAATTGACCGGGCGTGGTGGCATGCACCTGTAGTTCTGGCTACTCGGGAGGCTGAGGGAGGAGAATCACTTGAACATGGGCAGCAGAGGTTGTGGTGAGTGAGAGTAGGCCTCTGCGCTCCAGCCTGGGTGACAGAGTGAGACTCTGTCCTGGGTGCAGTGGCCCACACCTGTAATCCCAGCACTTTGGGAGGCCGAGGCAGGGATTGCTTGAACTCAGTTTGAGACAAGCCTCGCTAACATAGTGAGATTAAAAAAAAAAATTAGCCGGACATTGTCATGCCTGCCTGTAGTCCCAGCTACTCAGGAGGGTGAGGCAGGAAGATCACTTGAGGCTAGGAGATTGAGGCTGCAGTGAGCTGTGATGCAACCTGGGTGACAGGGTGAGACCCTGTCTCAAAAAAAAAACTTAAGAGTTGCTAATAAAATAATGCATTTTATTTATCTGACTGCACTTGAAAATGCAATAATAGACCAGAGGTCCCCAACCTTTCTTGCATCAGTGACTGGTTTTGAGGAAGACAATTTTTCCATGGATGGTGGTGGGGGAGATGGTTTTGGGATGATTCAAGCACATTACATTTATTGTGCACTTGTTTTCCTGCAACTGGATGGTCTCATCTGGGGGTGATGGGAGACAGTGACGGATCATCAGGCATTAGATTCTCATAAGGAGCACGCGACCTTGATTCCTCATATGTGCAGTTCCCAATAGGGTTTTCGCTCCAATGAGAATCTAATGCCATTGCTGATCTGACAGGAGGTGGAGCTCGAATAGTAATGCCAGCCATGGGGAGCAGCTGGAAATATGGACGAAGCTTTGCTGGCTTGGCTGCCTGCCATTTACTTCCTGCTGTGCACCTGGTATTGTGGTGGGGGTGGGGTCGGGACCCCTGCGATAGACTGTTTCTAGGTAGCAGTGGTAACTGTGCAGCTCACCTCCATGGTCAGGAAGACCACTCTGGCTGTAGTCAAGTGTGTATTCACTGGAGCGTTTTCCTTTCCCTGGAGTGCTAGTTGTTTCTTGTTTTTAATTTTTTTTGAAACAATGTCTCACTCTGTTGCCCAGGCTGGAATGTGGTGATGCGATCATGGCTCACTACAGCTTCCACTTCCTGGGCTCAAGTGATCTTCCCACCTCAGCCTCCTGACTAGCTGAGACTACAGGCACACATCACCATACCCAGCTATTTTATTTATTTTTTGTAGACATGAAGTCTCACTATGTTGCCTAGGCTGGTCTTGAACTCCTGGCCTCAAGGGCTGCCCACGTCCCCACTCCCACCCTTTTCCCTTTCCACGTTGGCCTTCCAAAGTGTTGGGATTACAGGTGTGATCCACTATGCCTGGCCAAGCTCTCTTTTAATGTACTTGTAAAGCCCCAGTGCTTTCCTTGTCTCTCCTTGACTCCAGTCCAGATGGGGAGGGCTCTAGGATGCAATTGGCTCCCCCTTATTGTTGGGGTCCTTGGGAGAGAAGTCATTTTCAGAAACTGGTGCCAGGAGAAGGGAGCCGTGGTGGCCTGGCCTGTGGGGAGGTTGGCTCCTGGTTATTTTCTTCTTCATCCACAGAATGTTTGCATGGACACAAGGCTACCGTGAGCCACTTCTGTTAAAGCTTTCTGCTGGCTTTTCAATGTTGTTTCTCTGGAGAGCAAATTTCAATATTATTTCTCTGTTGAGAGGCACATTTGAGGATTGGAGGCAGGTTTTTCTTCTTTCTGTTGGGAGGTACAGAGAAAAAACATCATTCAAGATTCCCCTGAGTTCCTTTCTGATCTGTGAGGTCCCGAATACTCTTGTGCCTCAGCTTTCCCTCTGCAGGATGGGGCTTGGTTTCCAGGTTCATGCGTCACATGATTATCGAGCCCCTTTTCTCTGCTAGGATCATTCTGGAGACACAATGACGAGTAACAGGTTTGGCCTTCAGAACTCACAGCCTAGTGGAAGTGGGCAAATAGATCCAAGCTTCAGCTAGCAGCTACTGAAAAAACTTACTTAATATTCATATTGTAGTCACTTAAGCCTCATCTTGCTTGTCCTCTCTGAGTATTTTTGGACTCTCTAGAGGATGCTTATGTGTTCAGCTGTTCTGTCCTGGTTGTCACTTGTCACCCTTGCCATCCTAGACAGAGTATGGGTCAGGGGGCATGTCACAGAGCCCAGCTGACCTCTGCCCTACTTCTGCAGATAAATGGAGGAGATGAGTTTCTTTCCCTTTTAGGTGAAAGCCGGCAGCCCCAGTCTTGTATATTCTGGGATGACCTCTTCCCAGGATGATTGACAGTGGGGATGTCTACCCCACATATGGGAACAACCCACTCCCTCCTTGGTATGTTTTTGCACTCAGAGCACAACATGATTATATCTCAAGACTCAGTGATCCAGCCGCAGCCGCAGCGGCCTCATCTGGAATAGCATCTCGCGAATGCAAACAGCAGACAGGGCAGCAATGCACTGAAGTCTGGCTCAGGTTCTTTCTGTAGGTTCTCTTCCAGCTCTAGGTAAAGACTAGGCCTGCCTCAGATTCTCATCTGTAGTGTTGCCTACATAAAACTATACATCTTCCTAAGTGGAAGAAATGGTTTTCTAGCACCGGACAGTTCAAAGCCATGCCTACTCAAGAAACATTTTCTACTTACACAAATAACCTTCCCTGGCACCTTGTGGACTCATTTGATTCCCAGGAGCCAGCTGTCTCCACTATCTCCATAGCTACAGAAGCATTTGCTTTACATCCTCCAAGAGTCACACAGAGTAGATTTTTCCTAAAATAAAAGGCTATCTTCTCCCAGGGGTTAATTCAACTCTTGTAAAAGAGAGGCCTGCTTGAAACTTTGAAGACATAGGCTGTCTCTCACTCCTAGCCTAGTGAGGTCTCAAGGGTCTTGGGAGGAGCTTTTAGTTAGCGTGGTTTTTGTTTGTCTGTCTTTTGAGACAGGAGCGTGCTCTGTTGCCCAGGCTGGAGTGCAATGGCACAATCATAGCTCACTGCAGCCTTGACCTCCCAGGCTCTAATGATCCTCCTATCTCAGACCTTCAAGTAACTGGGACTACAGATGTACACCACCACACCTGGCTAATTTTTTTATTTTTTGTAGAGATGGGGGTCTCACTATGTTTCCCAGGCTGGTCTTGAACTCCTGGGCTCAAGCAATCCTCCTGCTTTGGCCTCCCAAAGTGTTGGGATTACAGGCATGAGCCACTGTGCACAGCCTTAGTATTTAATCTCTGAGTGTCTCATGCTTTTCTTCTGTAATGGGCCAAACTGTGTCCCTCTCAAATCCATATGTTGAAGTCCCAACCCCTAGTAGCTCAAAATATCACCATATTTTGAGATAGGTCTTTAAAGTGGTGATTAAGTTAGAATGCTGTCATCAGGGTGGGCTCCAAACCGGCATGATCAGTGCCCTTCTAAGAAGAGGGGATTAGGACACAGATGAGCAGAGGAAAGGCTGCGTGAAGACAGAGGAGGAAGATGGCCATCTACAAGCCAAGAGGGAGGCCCCAGAACAAGCCAACGCTGCTGGCACCTTGACCTCAGACTTCCAGCTTCCAGATGTGTGAGAAAATAAATGTCTGCTGTTGAAACCACCTAATCTGTGGTACTTTGCTATGGTGGCCCTAGCACACCAGTACGTCTTCCCCTTCAGCTGTCTTTGCAAAAGCCTTTCCCCTATTATTAATAAATACCGTGTAAGTCTTTTTAATTTTTTTTATTCTTATTTTTTTAGATGAAGTCTTGCTCTGTTGCACAGGCTGGAGTGCACTGGCATGATCTCAGCCCACTGTAATCTCCACCTCCTGAGTTCAAACAATTCTCCTGCCTCAGGTTCCCATCTAGCTAGGATTATAGGCACCCCACCACCACGCCCAGCTAATCTATGTGTGTGTGTGTGTGTGTGTGTGTGTTTTTAGTAGAGACAGGGTTTCACCATGTTGGCCAGGCTGGTCTTGAACTCCTGACCTCAAAGTGCTGGGATTACAGGCATAAGCCACCATGGCTGGCCTGTGGAAGTCCTAAGACCATGCCCAGCTAATTTTTAATTTTTTTTTAATTTTTAGTAGAGACAGTTTTCACCATGTTGGCCAGGCTGAACTTGAACTCCTGACCTCAAAGTGCTGGGATTACAGGCATAAGCCACCACACCTGGCCTGTGCAAGTCTTAAGACCTAACATGTACATTCCTGCAAATGGGCCTTGTGGATTGGACTGGTTTAGAGACTCCAGAAGGGGGCAGACTACGTTTGCACCCATTCTCTATCTGGGAGGACATCACCATTGGGTGTGTGGCTTCAGGAGGGACATAAAGTGCTGATGAGGACAGAAGGGGACACTATTCTTGTCAGCTATAGAAACTGCATCCACTCTGGCCATGGATGAGAAGGATATTCATCTCTCACATCTGCAAGACAGATCCCAAATCAGACCTTCTAAAGCTGTGCCGTGCAGTACCGAAACATCAGTCATATGCAGCTTCTGGGAACTTGACTTGTGGCTTGTCTGAATTGCAATATGCTGTAAATGTGTAATACATAAAGACTTAGGTGAAAAGAAAGCAAAAATCTTCCTAATTTTTATACTGATTACACACTGAAATAATATTTTGGATATATTGAGTTAAATAAATATATCTTTAAAATACATTTTTCCTGATTCTTTGTAATTTTTTTAATGCGGCTACTAGAAAATTTACAGTTATGGAGTTTGCTTGTATTATATTTCTTCTGGACAGTGCTGTTATAAAGAGGGTATGAGCCTAGCCACCCAGTTGCCAGCCAGCTCTCTGGAGTGTCATAGGCAGTCACTACATGCTTAGGACCTAAAAGTTCGAGACCTTGCCTTTGAGGGGAATCCAAGTCTCTAGCCCCTGTTGAAGGAGTACCTGCTGGGTGCCCAGTTTGCATTTTTTTTCCCCTTAATCCCTTTTGCCATCTACCCAGTTTGTATCTTTTTACACCCAGGCTGGAGTGCAATGGTGCAATCTTGGCTCACTGCGACCTCCACTTCCTGGGTTCAAGGAACTCTCCCGCCTCAGTTTCCCAAGTAGCTGGGATTACAGGCTTCTACCACCACACCCGGCTAATTTTTTGTATTTTTAGTAGAGACAGGGTTTCACCATGTTGGTCAGGCTAGTCTTGAACTCCTGACCTCAAGTGATCCACCTGCCTCCGCTTCCCAAAGTGCTGGAATTAAAGGCATTGAGCCACTGCCCTGGCCTGTATCTTATCTTTATTTGATGACAACCCCTGATTCCTGCTCTTGCCTGTTTACATTTTTGTTCTTTTGGTGGCTGTGATCATTAGCTACTCTCAGACCTCTGACCTCTGCCCTATGGCCTGGTTATTGTTCCTGCCTCCCACTCTCTTGGCTGGGGATTCCACGAACAGACTTCTGGTTCCTTCTCCCAGGCTCTCCTGGGCCCAGGGCTGCCCAATAGGCTCATGCCCCACCCCTCTAGTCTGTCTCTACTAGACTCCATCCAGGACTCCAGGGAGCCGGACCCAGGTCACCTGGGGCTCATTGAGCTCTCGTTCAGGATACAAGATGTTGACCTCAGCCTGTGGGACTGGGAGAGAAGGCCGGGAAAAAAAGGCAGCTCCCTTCCTTGAAGAAACCTGTGATGTATTTTGAACTAATCCCATAAAGAAACAAATGCAGGATCCAGCATCTCCAAGAAGACTCTGACCTTGCCTACGTAGCTATGTCAAGCTGCTGTTCAACACAGAGAACTCAATTTTCATGTGATGAATTCCTGAGGCCCAGGGGAAATGTTGTAAGTACTGGGAATGTGTGAATTGAGGAAATTGAATTAAGAAATATAAATTGGGCTGGTCATAGTGGCTCATTCCTGTAATCCCAGCACTTTGGTAGGCCAAGGTGGGCGGATCGTTTGAGGTCAGGAGTTTGAGAGCAGCCTGGCCAAAATGCTGAAACCTTGTCTCTACAAAAATTACAAAAATTAGCCAGGCATGGTGGTGGGCGCCTGTAGTCCCAGCTACTCGGGAGGCTGAGGCACGAGAATCACTTGAACCTGGGAGGTAGAGGTTGCAGTAAGCCGAGATTGTGCCACCGCACTCCAGCCTGGTCAACAGAGCAAGACTTCATCTTAAAAAAAAATCAAGAAAATGTGGAAACAACAGTCAAAGGGAGGCCAGACTCTTCTAGTGGTCACTCGGGGGAGCCATGAAGACAAAGGAAGACTGGGGTCCTTTCACTGCTGCCTGGGACTCTCCAAACCCACTCTGCTCCTGGGCTCTGGCCATGCTATCTCAGCTTTGGATCCTCCCAGACATGCTTTTTCCCCTTCTGCCTCCTACCTTTGCTCACCCAGTTCCCTTCTCCTGCGATGCCTTTCTATCCCATGTCTGCTCATTAAAATATACACATCCTCCCTTTAAGTCCAAGTTAAAACATTACTTCTCCTTGAAGCAGCCCCTGATTAATAACCAGCAATTATGTACCCTTTAGGGGACACCTTGTTTCTGCTTCCCTGGCGTCAGCTCCCTTCCCCTCTCTGGCCTTGTATTGCGGTTGTTGCTCTTCTCCTCTCCTCTTAGACAGGAGGACTTAACCTGGGGCAGGATGGTGCTTGATCCTTGTCTCTGCCCTCTAAGGCCCTGTAGGGTCAAGCGCAGTGTCTAACCCCAGCACCTGCGTGTTCATTGTCAACACTTAGCTCTATCATGGCGCTTCTCGCTCTGCGTATCTGCTTACATGTCTTTCTTTTTTTTTCCTTTTTCAGCAGAGAAGGAAGTTAAATCATGAGGCTGCCAAATAAGGAGACAGGAGGAAACCTCAAATCTGTCTGTCCAAGCAGTTTAGGTCTAGGTATTTTAAGGGGTTTGGAGTGACCGAGGTGGGAAATCATTGGTTGAAGAATGCAGGATGAAGTCACAGGATGGGGAGAGGAAGAAACTGCATTTTCATACTGATTCAGTTCCTCTTGAGGGGAGGGTCTTCAAATTGGTTGGCATGAGCCCTTTTGCTGGAATTCAGGATCTGAAAAACATCTGTGTCATTGAAAGTAGACCCGCAGAGCTGCGGCTTCTGCTGCCCTTTCCTCCTCTGTTCTCCAAGAGGCCAGGGATTCCTCCTCTTCCCTGTCATGTTTCTGGAGAGTTCCACGTGGCTGTGGAGGCCTCACAACCATGGCAGAAGGTAAAAGGCATGTTTTACATGGTGGCAGGCAACAGTGAATAAGTGTATCTGTTAACATGCCTTTATGCCCTGATAAACCATAGCCTCCACTGAGGACCTACCAGGTGCTAATGATTAGGGTTGCAAAGATGAATTAACCACAGTCCAGACCTCTGGGACAGCTCTGACTAGAAGAACAAGTAACTGCCAGCATTATTATAAACCAGCCAGAAGCTGCATGTCCAGGGACAATGAGGAATAAAGGGTAGAGGGTGGTGCTGCTTTTCGGCAGACTCAGCTCAGAGCAGGGTCTTGAAAGATGAGCAGAGCTGAGGGCCCAGGGGTTCTTGGGGAGGAACTGGAGATTGTCTGTATGGTCAAGTGGACCTGCCCACGTAGTTGGAAAATGCAGAGACTTGTGTCTTACCAACTTCCATCCCAGGTATTAGCAATCTTTGCTGTGGAACAGATGTGCAGAAAATGTTTGTTGACTATGTGACTGACAGAATGACCTCTTTAATTTCTTTCTTTTTTTTTTTTTTAGAGAGAAAAGGAGAAAGAAACTGCAAAAGAAAGAAAAAAATGAAAGAGAAAGAAAGAGGAAGAGATTTTAGAAAAAGAGAGAAAAGGAGAAAGAAAGACACAGCAAAAGAAAGAAAAAAAGAATGAAAGAAAGAAAGAGGAAGAGAAAGAGG
>CAUYQU010013812.1:0-14862 GCA_963574635.1 Cheracebus regulus | reverse complement strand
TGTTACTCTTGGCCTTTTTTTTGTTGGTCTCACGCCCCTTGGTTTGAAATTTTCCCCAAACACCATTTAGTAAAAAAAATAACCCAAAAAAAAAAAAAAAAAAAAAAAAAAAAAGAAATCTTGGGAGAGGAGAGAGAAAAGGGAGGGTAAAAAAAGGGAAAGGGAGTCAGATATTGTAAGGAAAAAAAAGGGCGGGGAGGGGAATCTTGAAGTTAAAAAAAAAATAAGTGACCTGGGAGAAGGGTATAGGAAAGGAGAGAAGAATTATTGATTAGATCCCTTGGGGTGACATATATCAGCCCTTGATTAGGTGTGAAACGTTGACAGGCCTGAATTGCTTACAGCTAATTAATGGCTGTGAGGGTCTTTGAAATCCTGGGATGAAAGCAAAAGGCTTTGTCTATAAAAACAAATGGCATCCATGATTTAAACTTTATACTGTTCCTATGGACTCTAGATGCTAAACAGAAGAGTCTGTCCTGTCCTTAGCCTGGGACGTTATTTGCAGGTCACACCTAAGGGCAGCGATTGCTTTCCTCTTCTGTCCTCATTTCTGTCTGTGCAAACTCTCAGACCCCTGGGAAAGCTCAGCTCTGCCTGCTTCATCGAGGAGCCAGGAGTCCTCAGCAGGGCAGGAGCAATGAGGCTCCAATAAATATTAGATCTCAATCTGTTGAGGATGTCTTATTTATTCTGGTTTCAATTCATTGTTTTTAGTTGTTATTGTTTCCAAGCTTGAGTTCTCCCCTGTTCTGGTTGGAATACTATCTACTTCAGCCAGTGGAAAGCATTGTGGGTTTTAATGTAGCTCTGACACTTCAGCTGGTGGGTGGAGCATGTGCTGTCAAATTACTGCCAGGTTAATAGACTGTGATCTCCTTTTCCAGACCAATGGCTTAACTACCCACTCTCCCTCCCAGTTCAGTGGCAGGGTGGGTAAGTGCTGTTTTCTCCTCAAACCAGTGAACAGAGGCATCTCAGACCCAGCCAGGACTTTCGTTTTCCTCTTGTGGGTTGCGACCAACCCAAAAAGCTAGAGAACAATGGGGAGGGGGTTCCCCTTCATTTCAGAGCTTCCCTTTCTACTTTTGCACACACCAATCTGAAAACAGCATCCTCAGGGAAATTCAGAGGTGCATTGGTGTGCAATTGAGGCAGGCCAAAGCGATGGGTTATCTTTCATTTCCTGGAGAAAATTAGTGAGAACTATAGCCATTTTCACAAAGGGCACACGCCAGGCAGGGAAATGCAGGTGCAGGCAATAAAGCAAGGATAAAAGGAAACCCTTTGTGTGTTTTCCTGAATACAAGTGGGAGAAGGTCCAGATGAGGAAGAGACAGACCAGTTGGGGGCCTATTCAGATGGTGAAGAACCTCACCCACATGTAGTGAAAACTGCACGTATCTGTATGAGTTTGCATACAACCAGAGAAATTTACACATCTCTGTGTAACTTTGCATGTACTTGCAGAAACTTCAACCCTGTTGGAGAAACTGTGTAAACCTGGAAAACTGTGAGTGCAGTCGAGTAATCTCCATAGCCAAGAGCAGAAACACAGGGATACTCAGCAAAGATATATCAGTGCTGCTCCAGAAAGGCAAAGATGCTTTTTCACAAATGGCTGGAAGGAGGCACATACTTATTTCACTGTCTGTGCAGATTATGAAAGAATCTGAAACATCTATATTGCAGAACTCAAGACAGAGCTTTTTGAACTTTCTTGCACCTTACTACCAACTGGAGAGGGTATTTAAAATACAGGTACCAGAATACCATCATGAACTACCGAAGCTGATCTTTCCCTTTGGGGCCCAGAGAAGAGCATTTCTAATACAACTCCTTCAGAGAAGCAAATGTACAACAAAATCTGATGAGCTAATTCAGGGAATGGTGTCAGTTTTGAGGACAATACCTTCTTCTCTTTTCTCCAAGTGATTCTGAATTTGCAAAAAGGATCATGATGCTAAAATCAGAGAAAACTCTGTGTAGAGATTGTATCTCTGATGACCCTGCAGTTTGTTGTAGGGGGATCAGATTCCCTGGTCTCTCATCTGCTGATATCCCCAAGCCCTCTCCCTAGAAAATAATCTCCTGGTGGATATAATGAAGGAAATCTCAAATCAAACATTCATATAACCAGATCATAATTGTTGGCTTACTCATTTTTTTCTTTCACTAGACATTGAGTTTGTATTGTCCCTGGTTGGAGGAAGTGCACTCTCTTCATCTCTGTCTATGTAATGCTTGGCAAATAATGTATTGGTTGGAATAGTCTGACTAGAGAGGTTTAAATAAAGAAGAAAGTAATATCCATGGAACACCCCTGTGTAGACACCACACTACCTTTTTTAACAGAAATTATTTCATTTCACTCTTACAACATCGTTTGAAAATCTTTGGTTATTATTCTCATTTTATATTAAAGAAAGTTTACCTCTAATGTTGTTAGTCAGTGTTCCCATTTTCTTTCAAGAGATAGGCCTGGGGTTTCATTCCTGGCCTGCTGGATGTCAATATTTACAACTACTCATCATTAACTCTTCAAGACACCAACATGTCAATGAAAAAAAAATAAAACACTTCACTGTTGCTCATCTCTGTTTCATTTAGAAAGAGAAAAAAAGGGAAACACGTTTGATTCAACTTTTCTGTAAAGCTACCCTGGCATCTCAGGAGTGAGCTTCAGATATCATGGGGGGAGAAACTGATCAACACAAATAAACATTTATCTTCTCAGCATGTCGTATCATTTCATTTCATGCTCTACTAATAGGGTGCCTCTATTCTGGGAATGAAAGATTTACAAAATGAATATATAATTAAAAAATTGAATTTACAGTAACATCTAGCATTTGTTACCTTCCCAAAGTGCTTTTGCATATAGACTCTCATTTAGAGTATCCACTAAGCGGATTCAGGTAATGCAGTTTGCCAATGCAAAAGTGAAGGGATGATTTTGTAAATATTCAAATACACTTAAGTTTCTGAAAAAAAAAAAAAAAAAAAAAAAGAGTGACATGCTTACTCCCCGACTTGTGATTTCACCACTGAGAGCCTATGTGCAGGCCCTATAATTTCCATGAGTCTTGTTTAATTTTTGCAACTACTTGGTGACACAGGTATAGTTATGCAACCCTCAGGTCACCACTGCTATGAGGTGTCAAACTTTAATTAGATCTTACTCGGAGTTTCTAGGAAAACATGCTTTACTTAAAAGGCAGAAACCCCCATCAGTCACCATCGGCATCTTCACGAGCCTTACATGCACATTAAGATGGAGTCATAAAACCAGCTCCAAACAAGGGAGGAAAACACAAACAGGGCTTTCAGTTCAGGGTCTTATAAAGTGTCCAATTGCATTGGGTAGATGAACATCTTTCAAAAACATAATAAAGGGAATGGAAATAAATATACTGTGAAACCTTTTATTCTAGGAAAGGTTAGTTAAGTTGTGCTCAGAGAGGTTAGTTAAGTTGCCAAAGGTCACATGGGTATAAAATGGAAAATTTGAGACTAATACCTTGAGCTTCTCATTGACTTCAGGGTGTATTCCTATAAACAAGAGCTGCCTCACAGTAAGGGATTTTAAATATATCAGGGTACTAAATCTAATTAAACTGAACTTTAAGCAAATCCCTTTCAGAGGAGGACTATTACAAATTATATGAAAGGGGTAGTGCTGGCAAGAAAGCCCTGTTTGTTGTTTTTATGCATGACTTACAGAGAAAATAGACAATTACCAGGAGGTAAGATAATAAAATGAGATACCACCAAGCAGATCAGTGAACAAGCAACAGAAAGAGTAAAGTGAAAAGAGAAAAACAGATCTTCACGCTGTATTTATCTCTTACACTGCTGCAATAAATTACTAGGAATGTAGTGGCATAAAACAACACAAATAAATTAGCTTACAGTTCTGAAGGTCAGAAGTCTGGCCTGGGTTCTAATGAGCTGAAATAAAGTTGTTATCAGGGCTACATTCCTTCTCCGGGCTCTCCTGGAGAACCTTTTTCCTTGCCTTTTCCAGCTACTTGAGACTGCCTACATTCCTTGGCTTGTGGCCACTTCCTCAGTCTTTGAAGCCAACAACCGTGCATTTTTCTTTAAAGTCAGCCAAGAAAATTCTGTTTTTAGGTTTTGTGATTAGATTGGGCCCACCTGAATAAGCCAAAATAATCCACCCCATCTCAGGATTCTTAACTTAATCATATCTACAGTGTCTCTTTTGTCATATAATGTGACATATTCAGTTTCTGAGAATTAAGGTGTAGATATCTTTGAGAGTCCATTATTCTGCCTATCGCTTACATAAACAGGACCTAGGGAAGAAAGAAAACGGGAATCGTAGGTACAGTTTGAACCTACAAAAGTGCACTAAAGAGTAATATGGAAAGATAAAGGGGCAGGTAATGAGCAAGGACAGAATAGACAGATACATTTATTAAGAACTTAAATGAGCCTAAGTAGTGGCAGATCCATTTTTTGTGTGTAGGGGACTTGAGCTTAAGCACATTTTAAAAGCTCTCTGAGAAAGATACTGTATTATAATAAAATTTGCTAAAAATCCTTCCCAAGGGCACTAGGAAGGAGTCACTGTACCATGAGGGTCCCTGAAGCTTAAATTTCATGAGCATCATAGTAAAACCAACTCTGAGCCAAGGACTACAGGAGGCACTATGTAGGTGTCATTGTCATTTATCCTCTGCACAAGTCTGGGCAAGCTGATGTGGGACTTGATTGAGAAAATCTGGTAAGTGATGGAGCAGAAATCCAGAGCCAGGCTGTGTGACACTGCAGCACACTCATCACATTCTCCCTGCTGAAAGTCAAATCCTAGAGAGCTGCACCCCACTACTGAGCTTAGCTATGTGATGTTCAAACCAAGCAATAATTCTCTGTAGGCTCTTGTGAATTTTACAATTGTCTTGGAACAAATATCCAAGCAACATTCCCTATTGCAGGAGTGAGGATGAGACAGAGGTGCAGAACACAGCTGTGGAAGTAGGAAGATAAAATCAAGGCCAAAGCTAGTTGGGACTACCAGGAACACCAGATGCCCAGATGCCAGTGCAGCCCGAACAGTCTAAACTATTCATTTTTTTTTTTTTTTTTTTTTTAGGCAGAGCCTTCCTCTGTTACCCAGGCTGGAGTACAGTGTCATGATCTCAGCTCACTGCAACCTCTGCCTCCCAGGTTTAAGCATTGCCTCAGGCTCCCAAGTAGCTGGGATAACAGGTGCCTGCCACCATACCAGACTAACTGTTTTTGTTTTTTTGTTTTTTTTTTTTTTGTATTTTCAGTAGAGACAGGGTTTCAGCGCATTGGCCAGGTTGTTCTCAAACTCCTGACTTAAAGTGATCCACCTGCCTTAGCCTCCCAAAGTGCTGAGATTAGAGGCATGAACCATCATGCCTGGTTAGTTCAAACCATTCCTATTGGCCTTTCCATGTTGCCTGGGACCTTTCTTGAAGATTCCTCCTTTTGTTTCCACTTCTTCCTACCCATCACAAGGCCTGTGAACACATGGTATTTGCCTATCCTCATTCTGAAGCACAAACATTTTGAAATAACCTGATACATTATTAACTTAAAAAAAAATCAAACCTAATCCTGATGTTGAACTTTACCTTGCTGCCAAGTTTTACCCAAATCCTAGGTAATAATATTTCTTACATTGGGTCCTTACCCATGCTTCTGAAACAGAATTAGGCTTAGGCTTCAGGATCAGCCAGAAGCAAGGCAGGAGATAAGGTTTAGAGATGCAATTTTCCAAATAATACAATGTATTTAACTCAATATATCCAAAGTATGAGCATTTTAACATGCAATCATGATAATCATTGAGGTTTTATTTTTTTGTATGAAATCTTAGAAATCCAGTATGATTTTACACTTATAGCACATCTCAGGATTAATCACATTTCAAGTGACCAATAGCCACATGGGGCTGGGGTCTCCTGTATTGAATAGTATAGATTTAGAGACTCATAAGGTTTAGGCTTTTTGTGTGCTGTTTTGTTTTGTTTTGGTTTTGTTTGGTTTGTTTTGGTTTGATCAGGAAGCAGGAAATGCCTGCTTGTATCTCCTTTCCTCTTTTTGGTGATTTTGGCAGCCATTTCTGATCATTGTTTAGATGGATTAGTTCATTACGGTTTGCAAAAGTGGCGATATTTTCTCATCCTGCCTTCATTTACAATCTATAACACTTCTCTAAAGGGATATTTCTTATCCTCAACTACTTGGTTACATGAAATAAAAATTTTTATAGAAAAAGCAGAATAAATATTGGTTGATCTTTTTCTTTTATTTCAGTTTTCAAAAGGCAGGAGCTATGTTTGCAGTTTTCCCAAATGTACAGGGTGCAGGTCAGAGTTGGGGAAGAGCAGAAGAAGGGGGCAGTGGGGGTAATTAGAGGCTCAGTGAGGATGGGATGGGCATAGGATAGAGGTGAGAGGTGGAGGAAGGGCTCAGGGGTATGCTATGGCTGGAAGAGGACTGTTCCAAGTATATCAGTGTTAAAGATAAGGAAACAGCACTGTGCACTCACCATGGCTGAATAAGTCAGGTATTTTCTCCATCCCACTCTAGGAAACAGAGAGCTCATTACTCTTCACTCCCCAAATTCACACTATCTAGTAGGCCACTATCTAGGGGGCCTTGATCTTATGCTTTTCTCTATAAGAACCTGCCAAGTCCTAAAGGAGACACTTTTTAAATGACTGGTGACTGAAACAGCTCTAAGAGACTCTCTCTAGGAAATAACAGAGTTTGTGCTTCAGGTTACACATGCAGATTGTTTTGGATTGTGTCAAAGGGAAGGAATCTGGAGACTGGTGCTTAGAGTTGAGGATGGAAGGAACTGAAGCCTCAGTTTAAAGGACTGGTATGTGCATTAGGGCAAGGTTGGTAATGGGGGGTTTTAAGAGAGTTGGAGATCCATACCCTAACTGCTCATAGTGCCCTGGATGGAGGATTTCTATGGGATGCAAGGAAACCTGGATACCCACAATCCTGAGGGAAGCGAGCCAACTCCTGTGCTGAGCCTGTGATCAGAGGGAGGAGCCATGAGGGGCCAGAGGCCGTAAGAGCATTCAGGCCCAGCATCCACCCCATGGATCAGGAGACTAAGGTTAACTATGGCAGACACATAGGGTAAGGGCAAGGCCCTCCTCCCTTTTGCTAGGTGACCTCTCACTACCAGGATTGTTATTTTCCATGGTTATTAAGAGCAGAAATTATAGAACAAGCCCTCTGTGTTCAAACGCCAGTTTCTGTGTGTGCTCTGTCAGCTTGGACTGAAGATCTTTGTGCCTCAACATCTTCATCTATAAAATGGGTAGAAATGATAGTAACTCCTAGGGTGGTTGAGGTGAAAAGTAAGTTTGTAAAGATGAAACACTTAGATGGTGTTTGAACCACAGTAAGTGCTGGGTGTTAACTAGGTTTAACTGACTATAATAAGATAACTAAAATGATAATAATTATTTTTACTTTGTGACTTTGGGGAGATGAAAGGGTACTGAATATAATAGAGACTGATTTTTCTCTTAACTGTATTAGAATGAGATTTAATTTGGAGGGTGGGAGCAGGGAGAGGAGTAGAAAAAATAACTATTGGGTGCTATGCTTAGTACCTCGGTAGAAAAATAATCAGTACATCAAACCCCTGTAACATGAGTTTACCTATGTAACAAACCTGCACGTGTAACCCTACGCCTAAAATAAAAGTTGTTTTTTTTTAAAAAAATAAAAAGGTTAAAGAAAGAAAAAATAATAATAAATGTAATGCTTTTGTGTGCCTGACTGCTATGGATTAAATTCATGGCACTACAACACATTACCTAGCAGTATAACACCATTTTATATATTTTTGCTTCCACATCAAAACTGCTGAATTAAAACTGCTCTTTCAGAACACTCTGAGCCACGCACCAAAGTGTCTCAGTGAGTCTTAAAGGGACCATTCGTCAGCATCCCAGGGCAACGTACATCCCTGATGTTCTGAAAATGTCTGTAAAAAAAAAAAAGTGTATCGTGGAGGGAGGTAGTGAGATTGGGATGGAGAGAGAGTGGGAGCATTGTATGTATAAAAATATGAAACGAGTAAGTGTGAAGCATATAGAATGTTTAAAAAAAAAATAGTGCAGTTCTTTTAAGAACAATTTCAAGCCCAGGAAGGATGCAGCGTGAGGGTGGGAGGGGAGTGAGCTCTAGGCTTTTCTATCATGGGGTTGAAAACCAAACTGTGGGATGCAGAAATCACGACTCAGGAAGTGGCTCCCGGTCACAGGGAGGCGCTTCTCTGTAACAGGGCCTCACAGCTGACTTTTACAAGATCTTTAGAGAATTCCATTTTTGACACTAGTTTTTAATAATATCTGGATAAAAGGGTAAAGGACCAAGACAGTGTCACGAGGGGGTATTAATAGTGATATTTAAAAAGGACAGAATGAAGGCCTTAACAAATGGAAATAGTAACCCCGTGATTCACAGGGATGATGGTTCCTCCCAGGGGTTATGCAGGAAGATGAGAAAGCCAGGAACAGTAGGACGTAGACAGTGTCAAATTCATTTTCCCTGCCATTCCACAGCAGTCTCACTTTGCCTCAGCCGGAGCCCATTTGGCTCAAAGCCAAGTGTCTCCTTCGCAGTCTCAGTTTGCTATTTGGAGCTCAGAATTCATAGATGATTATCAGTCCAGTTTGGGGTGAGTCTTAGGCATTGCTGGTAGATTTAAGTCCTGCTGGTTAAGTCTACAGGTCTGAGAATCTGCCCCATGTTGCTATCTGTTAAGCTAGTCCTTTGTCATAGCTAGACTTTCGCAGGGGTCCTAACACCTTACCTAATCCTTTCCCATATTCTCCTTTAGCAATGGCCTAGTCCCAATATCCTTGGCTATCAACTTTAATCAGGCTTGGAATACGATACTCACCTGGAAGCAAATGCCACTATCTAGTGGGCTTTGATCTCCTGCTTTTCTCTGTAGGAATCTGCCAAACCCTAAGGGAGACGATTTCTAATTAACTGGCATGGCTGAAATAGCTCCAAGAGGCTCTCCCCAGCTGAATAAGTCTGTCCCCAGGACCTGCATCTTTGGTCCCCGCCCAACCATCCGCTTCAAGTGGGACTCTTACTGGTTATCTGTTACTCTGGACTGGAAAATTTTGACCTTCTTTTGCTTCAAGATCTTTCTAAAGCCCAGGATGCAAATGTAGCTTTTTCTTCCACAAAGGGTCTTAACACCTCACTCTACTTCATGCATCTGACCCCTTTCCAACAACTAGGAAAGGATGTAGCATCTAATGAGTGTTTGCTGAGCAAATGAATGAATGAATGAATAATTGCATATGTAGTTTAGGAAGGTTAGGGGAGTTGATGAGTAATTCTTTTGTTTAACAGGTTAAAAAAAAAGATGAAGGTTACATCAAAAATTAAAAAATAGTAATAAACAAACAAAAATCCCATGATTTAAATTCTTTCCAGACTAAGTTCAGCATATGCTACAGCCTCCTTCTGATATACCAAACCCCTGAAAATTATGCAAAAAAAAAGCAACAACAATGGTTTTAAAATCCCAGCAGTACCTCCTTCAGAATGTAGAGTGATCACAGCCCAAAGACCAGCCTCCAGAATACTGCAAGCAGTGACGCAGTCCTACCATTCTTTCCTGGAACTCATGATCCAGAATTCACTGTATCCTTTCTGAGAACTTGCTCTTTCTCCCATATACTATACTTCTATGGGTAGATAAAGGCTTTGAAGAAAAATGCAATGAGCTATGAGACATCATTCAGGGAATCTTGGCCTTGCCTAAGAAAGAATATTAAGCTATGAAATGAAAGAGGAGGTAAGCCATAGGAAGAAGGTGTCCCCAGATATTTTAGGCAGATGGAGAAGTAGGAACACAGACTCTGGGAGAAGAAAGAACTTGGCAGTGGGTCTGAGTGCAGGGAGTGGTGTGGGGAGAAATTAAAGAAATTCCTAAAGACCAGATCTTGCAGAACCCTCAATCTCTATCCATGGAGGCATTTTAGGCAAGGAGGAGAGGAAGTAAATATTTCCATGATTAAAAGATCACTCGCTGCTGTTTAGAAAATGGATTGGACAGAGTAGTGTGCAATTAGGAAAAAGGATGTGTGGTTGCTCAGGCCAGGGATGAATGAAATTGGTAGCTGTAGATATGTAGGTCAGTGAATAAATTGAGGGGAGGTATTTAGAAGGTAGAATGGACAGGATGATGAAAGGCAGGGGGAAATGTTCAGAGGCTGTGCAGTGGGGGCTGCTGGAGAAGATGGAGAAATCAAACCAGAGGGGAAGACAGAGTAAGGTCTCAGAGTATCTCACATGTCATACTAAGAAGTTTGAACTTTATTCTGTAGGCAACAGGGAGCCATTGAAGGGTTTTAAGACTGAGAATGATTTGCATATTGGAAAGGTCACTCTGACAGGGTAGAGAGGATAGAGAGGAAGAAAGTAGAGCCAGGGAAAGCCATGAAGAGAGTGTAGTAGCTGTGTAACTGTGGAATGATGAGTGTCTGGATTAGGGTGGTAGCATAAAAGATGGAGAAAATGGGCTAAACATAACTCTTTTTTTTTTTCACTCTGTAGCCCAGGTGGAGTGCATTGGTGCGATCTCAGCTCACCTCCACCTCCAAGGTTCAGTGATGTTCCTGCCTCAGCCTCCTGAGTAGATGGGACTACAGGCACAAGCCATCACACCAGCTAATTTTTGTATTTTTAGCAGAGACAGGGTTTCACCATATTGGCCAGGCTGTTCTTGAACTCCTGGCCTCAGGTGATCCACCTGCCTTGGCCTCCCAAAATGCTGGGATTACAGGCATGAGCCACTGTGCCAGGCCAGAATACAACAATTTGAAGAAGATGGAATTGCATTCCTTGGGAGAGTGGATTGGACATGGCGGTGCAACCATGAAGTTTGATGGGAAGCCTAGAGAGGAGAGTTTGAGCAGAAAGAAATTCATTGATTCAAAATTATGGACAAGACACAGTGCTAGGCCCTAGGAATATATGTTGCATAAGGAAAATGCCAGCTGCTCTTCTGGAACTGATAGTCTAGTGGAGGGACAGAAATTAAGTAAACAAACACATTCATTAACCTTGAATTAAAAGAAGTCTGATGAAAGTAATAGACCTCATAAAAAATAGCAGGGTATGGAAGTATGTGGACTTTTGACATAGGGTGGTTGGAAAATACTCTCAGAGGGATGATATTTAAGATAATATCTGATAGATGAGAAATAGGAGGGTAAGTACAGGAAGAAAGAACAGCAAACACACTGGCATTGAAACTGGAAAATGCTTGGCTTATTTGAGAAACAGTAAGATCACTGTGGCTGCAGAGGATTGAATGAGGGGAGGAGGAACGTATGAGAGACGGGCAAAGGTTAGATCACTCAAGGCTATGTCCATCACTCCGAGTGTATGGAGCGAGAGTGAGGGTTATGCTCATTTGCAAAACAAGCAGTTTAGTCTCTTGTCTTGTACCTAAAAGGCTTTGATAATTAATTTTATTGGACAATCCCCAGTAGACATTTGATTCTGGGACCCTGAAAAAAGATAATGAGCATTATAAATATCAAATTGAGTAGATATTGGGGACTCATTTAGGAGAAAATCAGAGTTTAGAATCTGGAAATTCAGTAGCACAGAGTCATTGAAAACCTGGAAGAAAAACCTGGGAATGAAAGCAGACATGTACTCTGTAGGGTAGAAGCCTGTGCCCAGAGGTCCGGAGCACTGGGATTTGAGTAGTACCAGCTGAAGCTGGATGCAATAATAACTCACTCGCATACTATTTGTATGTTCCTTGCTAGGGCCAAGCTGAGTTATGGATTCTGGGCTTTATCTGAATAAAGAAAAAGAATAAAATGGTTGTGTTGCTATCAGCAGTTTGCATCCAGAAGCAGACATCAAGATAAAGGGTGAGATGCAAAATGTTTATTAGAGATCAATACTTACAAAAGAAAAGAGGTTAAACAGAAGGAGAAGTCAAACTACCGTAGAGAGTTGTCAAAGCCACAGCTAATCCAGCAGAGAGCTCTGGAGTGAGTACCAGCCATGAGGGCGTAACACTGTGGATTCAAATGGTCAAGCCTTTATTTTTCAATCTTGCTTAGTCACTGCATGTAGCTCCCTTGGCAAAAAGAGGGACCTTGGGCAAGGTGGCTTGCTGCAGCTGAGGCAGGCTCTGAAGAAGCAAACCGCTGGACACCCTCCACCTCCATTGACTGCATTTTCTGCAGCTAGACAGCAAGCCTTTCCTTAAAGAGGTATGAGTGGGGTAATTTTGTGTCCACAGTAAACATCAAAAAGTGGATGATTAAAAACTTTCTATAAGCCTTAGTAAGTTCTCTGAGCCATTTCTACATTCTTAAAATGAGGTATTGTGAAACTATATTTAGACACATATGTGAAAAGTCTCTAGCTGGTACTTGTTCCTGTTAGAGAAGCAATAGGTTTAGATTATTGAAATCACCTTGCAGCCAGTGTAATAAAATATATAAATGGCCCCCAATGCAGTTTAAGGTTAAATCTTCCAAATTCCTACCCAAGTACCACAGAGCACTTCTCCACTAGCAGGGAGAATGCAGTTGGATAAGGACAAGGGTTTTGAGCTTCTTGATGCTCCGGAAACCCCTGGGTACGTGGGGGAGCTGGAGATGACAGTGAAAAGAGGTTAGCTTTTCTTTCCTAGGTTGGTAAAATGCCTACCAAGAAAATGGCTTAGTTGAAAGAGAAGATAGTTTTTACATCTGTAAGTTCTACAGTTCTTAGTAGGTGACAGTGTCTAAAAGTTAACAAAGATTTTCAGTGCATTCTCCTAGAAGGTTAAATGTCAGTTTTCTCAATCTCGGACGAAGATTCACAGTTGGAGTCCCATGAAATTCATCTTCCACTTAGTTATTTTCTTTTTACCCTTTGTTGATTTTTTTTTCTTGCAGACCTGACATTTATATGGGCAAAGTCTGTGTGGGTAGATGTTACTGGGAACACCTACCCATATAGACACTTGTAAATTTCACATGGTCAAAGCAAGTCAGCCACACATTACTCACTGGCATTGATGTAGTTCCCATCCGTCTACACTTTGTTGATTTTACTATCTTGTCAACCTTCCTTCTGATCCTTCTGCCAGGTTGGGTATCTGGTGCATAAATAGAGGTGGTAAAAATGAGTTGAGTGTGGGATTGTGTGGGTTATGCTTATGGTAATAAAAGGAGGGGGTAATTATGAGAAATGTGGGTATTATGTAATGGAAAACGTTGGAGGAATAGTCATTGATATTTCTGGAGAAATGGATGGGCAGAAGATAGTCTTTGGAAATGCTGGACACTTGCGGAGTCTTGTTAAAGTAAATTCATTTTGTTTTTCTTTTTTCCTCACATCCTTCAAGTTCAGGGCATGAGATGGCAATTATTTCTACTGTACAGCTGTTGCAGAGAGTGATTGATATGAGTGACACCTGAACAATGATTTTTATTTAAATTCTTCCCCATAAACATATTCAGAATACTTATCAGAAAACTTTTAAAGTTGACAGAAAATTCCTTTGAGTTTAAGAAGTTAGGGAGAACACAAGCTTAAAGGCAAGAAGGCCACAGCAGTGGAAGCAAGCCAAATGGTTTCTTTGGCTGTTCTTGTTGCTGTGTGTTTGTTTTGCATACATTCAACATTTACCTAGTACTTCATAAAAATAAAAAAATTTAAAAAGTATTAGAAAGTGATATTTCTCTCTAAAGGAGTATAGTATTAAAGAAGATGAAAAAAACATTCTAGAAAATGTTTGAATGCGGTGTTCCTAAAGCTGACAGCTTCCTTTGTGCATGCTGTAGTAGGAGGGTGACGTGGAAACCCTGAGTAGGCATTGCAAGTGTCCCCCGGTGATAGGCTCGACTCTTCCTCTGAGATCCAGGAAGCACTTAGAAGACTGGTAAGTGGAAGTGAAGTGAGCAGACCCAGTTCCTTGCCCAGCTGAGGGCCTTAGTGTGCATCTCACGTTACTTCCCAGACCTCCCATCTGTAAAATGGGAGTATTGGGCTGCAGGGACCATACAAGTTCCTTTTAGAGCTGTCATCTGCGATTTCATGAGGCAGAATGAGCCTTTGGGGGTGTTTTGGAGAGAGACTAAAATAGACGAAGGAGAAAGGTTTTGGAGCAGAGAGAACAGGACTATAGAACTTGATTAGAGACTTACCTCTACTTCTTGCTGAGTAACTTGTGTTAGGCTCTTGGCTCCTCAATCCCCTCATCTTTCAAAACCTAGCAGAAGACAAGAAATAACTAAGATCAGAACAGAGCTGAAGGAGATAGAGACACAACAAACTCTTCAAAAAATCCATAAATCCAGGAGCTGGCTTTTTGAAAAGATCAACAAAAATAGACAGACCATTAGCCAGATTAATAAAAAAGAAAAGAGAGAATAATCAAATAGATGCAATAAAAAATGGTAAAGGGGATATCACCACAGATTCCACAGAAATACAAACCACCATCAGAGATTATCACAAACAACTCTATGCACATAAACTAGTAAACCCGGAAGAAATGGATAAATTCCTGGACACTTGCATCTTCCCAAGCTGAAACCAGGAAGAAGTTGAAACCCTGAATAGACCAATAACAAGGTCTGACGTCGAGGCAGCAATTAAAAGCCTACCACCCAAAAAAAAGCCCAGGTCCAGATAGGTTCACAGCAGAATTCTACCAGACATACAAAGAGGAGCTAGTACCATTCCTTCTGAAACTATTCCAAACAGTCCAAAAAGAGAGAATCCTTCCCAAATCATTTTATGAGACCAACATCATCCTGATGCCAAAATCCAGCAGAGACTCAGCAAGAA